>CATIWJ010125990.1:0-14079 GCA_949640765.1 Croton laevigatus | reverse complement strand
AATTGTGAAATTTTAGTTGATTTGAAATATTCGAATATCGTTGTTTTTATTATATTATATACATTTGATTTTTATTGTCTATAGTTATAAAAAATTACTTATAAAAGTAAAAAAGAAACACATGAAGGTCTCTTTACTTTCAACCGCCTAGGGCCTCCAAAATACTGGAGACGGCCCTGGATGGGGTTGGCTTTTTTTTCCCTTAATTAATAGGTAAATGTCAAAGTTTTTTTTTTTTTTTATAAAGAAAACACTTGAGTATTATTAATAAAAGAAAATATTTCCATACATATAGTTGATAATTGGAGTTGAGGGAGCCTTAATAGTTAATGTGTTGTGTTATGGCAATTGCTCACGGTTTCGAATCTCACTCAAATCTATGTTGATAGGGGAGGTTTAAACATACTTAAACTAATATTTTTGCCAACCAAGATTATAGTCATCTCCTAGCCAAGTGTAAACCGGACTAAGAGTTGACAAATAATTTTTTCTTCTGTGGGAAACTAAACCGGACTAATAAAAGTTGACTTAATGGTTGTAGTCCGTACAAACCTTTTTGAATTTATCTTTGACTTAATAACAAGTCTGGTATAACGTTCACCACGTAGCAATCCAAAAAAAAAAAAAAAACACAATTTTTTAAATCAAAATATTAAAATTATAATACGTAAGCGTTTGTCTATTTTTATGTGCATCTTTCTGGAATGAACCACTATTTATATGCATCTTTCTGAGAGAAATGCAAATATAATTTATAAGCTGCTTTGTCTTGGCAAATATTTGTAAGATAATACAATTAAGAATGGCATGTGTTTTAACTAAACAGCAGATTAATGAGTTTCAAGAAGCTTTTTATGTTCTGGATAAAGATGGAGATGGTATGCATTAATCTTTCTCTCTACTTTTGCATATTTTTTATTCATATCTTCCTGTTAACAGATTATGTTTGTATAATAATTTGAAGGTCGTATCGGCTTTCAAGATTTAGCTACTGCAATTAAATCTTTAGTTCGAAATCCCACGAAGAAAGAATTACAGAGCATGATTAATGAAGTTGATGGTGGTGGAACAATTAAATTTGGGGAGTTCTTGAATCTTATGGCAAGGAAGATGAAGGTAATTTAATAATTCACGTGTTTTTGAAATTAATTAATGATAATTAGTAAATTAAATATTAATTTAACATATGTTTGTTTTTTAATTATTGTCTGGTTTATAGGAAAATGAGGCAGATGAGGAATTGAAAGAAGCATTCAAAGTGTTTGACAAGGATCAAGATGGCTTTATTTCACCTGATGAGGTATATATATATTTTTAATTATTTCATATTACTTATTTTTTTGTTAAAAAAAAAAGATAAAAAAATTGTATAAGCGACTTTAATTATGTTAATTACATGCAGTTGAGAAACAGAATGATCGATACGGGACAGAAACTGACTGATAAAGAGGCAGAGATGATGATTAGAGAAGCTGATTTAGATGGGGATGGCCGAGTTAATTATGATGAATTTGCTAGAATGATGCTATCTTTTTAATGGAATTTCATATATATATATATATATAGAGAGAGAGAGAGAGAGAGAGAGAGAATTACAATCAGGTCACTAGGTTTTATGCTAATATATGATTAACAATTAAAAGATTTATGGATTCAAGATGGTTAACTTGATTTAAGATCAAATATTGGCTATCATTTGATGATTAGTCAGTGATGTACATAACTGGGATCTTCCTGTAATTTTTCTGCCATTTCCTTATTTTCTAAGTCTGGTCTTTAGCTGCAAATCTGCATAGTTTCATTTGAGCAAGTTTTGTACTTGTTGGACCCATTTTATGAACTAAGCCTCGGCCGAAATGATATCCAATTCGGCCGGCACCCAACAAAGACTTACTATCCTTGTAATTTCGTATTCAACACTGAACACAACACTGATGTCATGATTAAGACGACTCTTTACAATTTGAGGATCATTCGAGGGCAATAACATATTTTGCACCCAAAAAAATCAAAAGTTTTGTTAGCCCTCAATAAACTAATTATATTTTTTAGTCCTTAAACTATTAAAAAAGATTCAATTCTCTCCATTAAATAATATAAGGTGTTGTGCAAACACGGTAGACGTGTGGAGCCTGTCTCACTAGAAAACTAGTGTTGTTTTGATGCAAAACGAAGTAATTTTGGTTAAAGATTAAACTGAAATCTGCAATGATTTGGTTTGCGTAATTTTATAAAATTCAGGGACTTTCTTGTAATTTTTTGTCATCTTTTTCCTTGGACAGATACGTGTTTCCTTGCGTGTTTTACTGTGATTGATATATATCTCTTTCACACTTACACTATTGCGTAACCTTTCAATTAATTAATATCCAAATTGACTTTAATCTTTGAGAAAGATTGTAAGATATTAATATGCCTAAGCCAATAAACTGCAAACTTACTTTTTTTTTTTAAAAAAAAAAAAATTGAGGGCATGCTATTCTCTCAAGTCTCATCTCCACCTGCTACTACCACTCACGGGGTTTTCACTATTTTTCATAATTAAAAACTTACAATTGCTCACCATTTAACGAATCCAACTCCTGGGTTTTCAAGAGGTCGTTCTTGAGAAAGATATCCATATTTTTTTTTTTTCAAAAATAAGATTTGTTAATGGAGAAGTGGACGACATAAATGATGCAAGGTAGTACAACGCATGTCACCGCGGAGTTCAGATCGCGATTTCTTTCCCAGGCATAAATAAGTAAATATGTTAAAGGTTCCTTTTTTTTAAAAAAGAAAAATACTTCAATATCATTAATAATTAAAAGGAAATATTTCAATATCTTTAATAATTAATAATCATTAATAGCAGTAGTAAATGTATAGAGAAATACCATTTTATTTTAGGCCTAATTATGTAAAACACCCCAAATTTAACAAAATGTTTGATTAACATCCCATAATAAATTTTATGTTACCAACACCCCAATTGATAAATTTTGTTCGAATAACACCCTATTGGACTAAATTAAAAATGATAAATTTTCAAAATACCCCTCAAGTAAACTACTAAAAAAATGAGCTTTCTCTGCAAATTGGCCATGGCCTTAGGATAAAATCTAACAAAAAAAGGAATAATTTTTCTTTCCAATTAAAATAAACAATGAGAAAAGTGATTAAAGTATTTAAAACAAAATAATGAAAATTATACTACAATTTCAATTTTTTCCACCATTTTCATGTTTACTAACTGCAAATTGCTTTCAGTTTATGATTTTCAAAATTGTTTTACAATTCGTAGTTAGAGTTTTGGTTTAATTTCATTTTCTTATTCTTGTTGTATTTTTACTCCCATGATACATTTTAATTTTTTTTCTTTTAATTTTACAGTTTAACATTTTGCAAATTTTAATTAAAATTTATAATCATTATTAATTTATTTGATTATATTATATTTTCGATTAAACATTTCCTCAAATGAAACTGAAAAAAAATTCAATTAAACATGCTATATTTAATTTTTCTTCTCTAAAAAAATACTACCTCCGTGTTTTTCATTTCTTTACATTTGCTTTTCACCAATACCAATAAAATCAACTTTTCACCAATACCAAAATAGAAATAATAATAAACAATTATTAACCTTCTTAAAAACTTACTTTTCACCAATATCAATAAAAAAATAATAATAAACAATTACAAAACTTACCATAAATGGAAACGTAAGAAAATGAAAAACACACCCAAAAATGGAAACGTAAAGAACCTGAAAACACGGAGGTAGTAATTTTCCCCCCTAAGAAATATATTTTATTATGTACAGATAATTACTTTTGGATCCCTAATTTTTTCGGGAATATACTTTCAGATACATGTACTTTAAAAAATATATTAATAGGTACGTAATTTTATGTCAGTATACCGTCCAATTTTATCCCATTTTCTCGTTAAAAGCGAACATTTCACACTGTATAAATTTTAAAAAGACAAAACTACCCATTTTTAACAGAGGGGTCCTCGATCTTGTATGAAACTTTGGTGAAAGGTTACTCTCGGATATTTATGAAAATTAAAAAATGCCCTTATTAATTAAGCAGATTCAGAGCTACAGTACTAGCAACGCCAATACATAAGAGACCCATTCAAAAGTAGTATTAGTTGGGCCAACTTCGTGATGTAATGAAAATTACTTCGTAAAAAAAAAAAATTACTGTTACTTTCTTTTTATATATGGAGGATACTTTTAAATCATATCCGGTAACCTCTATCTTTTTCAATTTTTTTATATATATAATTCACTAATATGAAGAAAATTAGTTTTTCATCAATATAAAAAATAATAATAATAAGAAATTATTAATTCTTTATAAATCCTTTACAAATTTTACTATAAAAAAAATATAAAAAAATTGAAAAACACATTCATAAAAAAAAAAGGAAAGAAATGAAAAATACAAAAATAGTATATTTTACCAATGAAAGATCCTCCATATCCATTAAACTATCATAAAATTAATTTTTTAGAGTACACTGCACAGTTTCCTCCGTTTTATTTATACTATCAATTTTATATGTGCGCTATAGAATACTTATTACTTTATTTTATAATATTTTTACAAAATTATTTTTATGGTATATATATATATATATATATATATATATATATATATATATATATATATATATATATATATATATTTATTGTTGTGTAATTTTAGTTTGAATTTTTTAAAAACTAATTTAAGAATATAAGTCAATATAATTTTATTTTAAATTTTATTGACAACAAACTTTTGATTATTTACAAACTATCTCTCTTATTTACCCTTTTGCAATCCAAATTAAACAATAAAATATTACCTCCGTTCTTAAAAAATTGAGACTTTTACTATTTATTTTTTTTTTTTTATAATTTTCTTCTCATTTTACCTCAAAAAATAATCAACTCACATCTACTCATTATAAAAGTGGACCCCACACACACTAAAAATAAATTACATCCATTACAAGACAAAGAGCAAAATCGTTCAAATTCTACCAAAAATACCAAAAGTCTCACTTATTTAGGAATAACAAAAAGCCCTAAAATTTAACTTTTAAATGAACGGAGGTAGTATATTATCACAACCGGCGTGCAGCTAGACAGGAATCTGACCACACAAGCTTGCAAAAAATCCACCTAACTACCTTAGCCAACTACTTAGGCCTAAATCCACTGGCCTAAAATGGTTAACCCAAGTTGACTAAGTAGGTAGTTGGTCTAACTTATATATCATATCCAATTTCAATCCATAACCGATGTGGGATCTTACAAACTTCCCCCCTTTTGCGCACAACGTCCTCGTTGTGACACACAAACACAAACAGAAATCTTACCAGGCGATACTTCCGACTGGTGACTGACTCTAATACCATTACTATGACGACCCAACTCGGAGGCCACAACCGGCGTATAGCTAGACTGGAGTTTGATCGCACAAGCATGCAAAATATCCACCTAACTGTCTTCACCAACTACTTAGGCCCAAATCCACTAGCCTAAAATAGTTAACTTAAGTTGACTAAGTAGGTAGTTGGTCTAACTTATATATCATATCCAATTTCAATCCATAACCGATGTGGGATCTTACATATATAAATTTGAAACTCTCAACGTGATTTTAGAGACATATTTGGAGTATTTAATATGAGTTTGAAACTCTCAACGTGAGCTATCAGAGACGGATTTGGAGTATTTAGTGTGAAAATTACATTTTGATCCCGCTAATGATAGAAGATGAAAAAAAATTTATAATTTGGTATTTATTGTTTAGAAATAATATATTATTTAGATGGAAGGAGACTTAAGAGTAAAATATTTTTAAAAATAAGTAATTGAGAGTATATTTTTAAAAATAAAAAATTTAAAAATATATTTACTTAAAAATTGAAGAATTGAAAAATAATTTATATTTCGGTAATTAATTTAAATAGAACTAAAAGTTGCCTAAATAATCCGTTGCCGTACAAAACCATTTTTAAAGCCGTACGAATATCTTTACTTTTTTTTACATAGATATTTACGCACACACTCATATCCACGCATACACTAAAAAAAGGAGTATTTGTTGCTGCACTAATGGCGCCTCGATCCTCGATCCTCGATCCTAGGACAGCTGCATCCTTGCTTTTGCAGCTCTCCACTTTGCCAACCCCCACTCCCCGTACAAATATCTTTGACTGAATATTAACTGTGATAATGTTATGGGTAAAAATATTTGTGGAGAGGCCCGTAGCAAATCGCGGCTGCCCCTTTGATAATTTTTTCTTTTCTTAAATGAGTGTGTGTAATTGTATTTATGTAGTCCAGATATCATTTTAAATAGGTTGCAATTTATAAAATTTAATCATGTAATTTAATTTTCATATAAAATAATTATAATAATTGAATTTATAATTATATGAAATATATAATATAAAATTAAATTTTATAAATAACAATTCACTAAAATTGACTTTGAAACAGAGAGATAATTGGAAAAAATAAATAAATAACAAATTGGGCAGCCGTAATTTGTTGAGGGCCGCACCACGTATCAGTACCCGTATGTTATTATAGTTAAAAAAAAAAAACTTTGATAATGTTATTCACGTAGTAATCCAAAAAATTGGCATTTTTAATCAAATTATTAAAATTACAATACGTTGGCTTTTGACTATTTAGAAGAATCTTTCTGCAAGTTATACCAAAATTACATAAGGGGTTGATTTTGAAAGTTATACCCAAATTACATAAGTTTTAGTGTGCTCTAATTGCATTTACTAAGGATCCGTTTTATTTAGTTGTTTATACCGATTAATAACTATTGCTAATAGCTTATTTAGGTTGGTGTTTGGGAAACATTTAATAGCAATTAATGTTAAAATATGAAATTTAAATAACAGTAGGATTATAATTATACATCATATACTATGTAATTACTTTTTTACTTGATCATATTAGTTTTATTTTATTTATAATATTTAATATATTGCATAAATAAAATATTAATTAAATTATTGAATTATAATTATTATATGATATTATTTTTAAATAATTAAAAATTGATAACATTAAATAATAAATATAGTTCTAATATGAATCAGTTAACAACTAAAACGAAAAAGCTCAGAGGAGGAGCTTGTGGAAGGGAAATTATAGTAAATGTCAACTTTTAAAACCTATTTTTAGTAAATATCGCTTATTTTGAAATATTAAGTGTTGTCTAAAAGTTTTCTATGCCCATTTATTGTAGTTGTAGGATATTTATAGTGGTATTAAAGCACTACTACATCAGCTGTCAGTGACTTGGGACAGTGCCACGTGAGAGGCTTGGGCGGTGCCACATGGGTGGTCAGCGGCCCAAAGGCAATGAGGCCAGCTTAGGCCCATGACTGATTGGTGGCCCTATCAGTGGTCGGTGGCCCACAATTGTTCTCAGGTTTGGACGGCCTTTCCAACTTGGTTTCACATAGAGGGTGAACTAGGTGACCTCTCTAACCTAGTCGCATAGAGAGGTCACTTAATCGACCTCTCTACCAAACATATTGTGACCTCTCCCTAGACAGCAGCAGATAACTCTGTCAGGTTTTGATAGGTAAATTTCTAGAAAGCGGAGAGACTTACACTTTGTATTTAGCTTCTGTTTCTACAGAAAAAGGTTAATTAAATCTTATTATCAAGTTAGAAAAGG
The DNA here is from genome assembly GCA_949640765.1 of Croton laevigatus. Taxonomy (NCBI): domain Eukaryota; kingdom Viridiplantae; phylum Streptophyta; class Magnoliopsida; order Malpighiales; family Euphorbiaceae; genus Croton; species Croton laevigatus. The sequence continues at coordinate 6,385 of CATIWJ010125990.1, read as the reverse complement.
TTAATTAAATCTTGAAAAAAATTAATATTTCATTATTTAGTTTTGTTCAATGTTACTATTTTATCACATCATCTATACATAATTGATATAAGTTTATACATTTAGCACCGTTCAAATATTAAGTTATTTTGTAAAATTTTTTAAAATATTTATAGAATACTCTGTCAATTTCTTTTTATGGAATATTTAGCAAAAAAATTAACAAAATAATCTATTAGTTGAATTCTACAAAAATGTAATAGCTTTATAGCAATATATGCTATGAAATCGTAATTTTTTCTTAAATTTTTGGATCAAAAGCAAACAATTTAACCTATAAAAATATCAAAGTTATGAACCGCAATATATAAGAGACACATTAAAAAGTATTAGTTAGGCCAACTTGGTGATGTAATGATAATTACTTCATCCAAAAAATATTATTGTTATTTTTTTAAAATTATTGAAAAATGAAAATCCTTTAAGCCATCGTAAAATTAATTTTTTAGAGTGCATGGTAACTAACTAACTATATAATAATATTTTGTTCTGTAATTACGTGTTGGGATTGGAAAATTTGTTTTGCTTATGTTTGACTTCCCAAATCAAATGGCGCCTTCCTATCAAAAAATGTCGAGTGTTTCTATTTTTTATTGCGTGCATTTCGTTAGTAGTATATCAAATTGCATTAAAATAATTGGACAAAAAAATAAACAAAATGTTTTTAGTTAGAGAAAGTAAATGAATTTTTTTTTAATGCACCTGTGATTAGAATACATTGTATTGGGACATATGTAGCAACAGCTAGTGCTAATTGTCAACCTTCTTTTTTTGAAAAAAAAAAAGAGTTTCTTTTTTTCCCCCTCTATATAAATGTGTCTGGAATTTTCCTAGAATAATATAAAATCATATTATTAGTAATAGAAAATAATAGAGTAGAAATTTTACAAAATATATTCATAAAAATATACGCTAAAGATAGATAAATAAAAGTGATCAGGAGGAATTAACACAATTTTCACTTTTCTCAAAGTTAAAAAAAGACCAACCATTGGTTTACAGAAAAAAACCATATTAGGCATGCGCAAACTCTTCTTCAAGTATCCAAATAAAAGTTCATTACAATTTTAGCGGTTCTCACAATAAACAACAATACGAACAACTAATAGCTAGTTATTAATTATACCTCTGTTTTTGTCAATTTTTTTCATTGAAATCAATATGATTAGATTCAAGTTTGTTGTTAATAATTTGATGGGTTAGGTTAAATAGATTAAAGTACTATTTATTTATAACTTAAGTACAGTAATCATATTTTATAACAAACCTAAAAATACTTTAATTTACCTAACCTAACCCATCAAACTATCAACACCAAACTTGAATTTAACAATGCTGATTTAATATAAAAAATTGACAAAAACGGAACAGCGCTACTAGTCATAAAATAATTAACAACTTTTTTTTTTAAATCAACTTAAACTACTATTTATTTTTATCGAACACGAACAAGGTGTACCAAGTGGGGTAATTAAACCGAACTAATAAAAGTTGACGTACTAATTTATTTGGTGGGTAATTAAACCGGACTAATAAAAGTGGACCTAATGATTCTTGGCCGTACAAAAAATTTTCAGATTACCGTACAAATCTTTTAGAATTAATGGATGACGTAATGACAACTTTGATAACGTTACTTTCGAAAGAAAAAAAAAAAACTTTGATAATGTTAGTAATCCAAAAAATTTGCATTTTTTTAGTTAAAATACTACTATTAAAATTACAATACGTAGGCGATTGTTTTAACTAAGCAGCGGATTAATGAGTTTCAAGAAGCTTTTTATCTGCTTGATAAAGATGGAGATGGTATGTTAATTTTTCTCTCTACTTCTGGATATTTTTTATTTATCTTGTTTAAATTTTCTTTTTGGTTAATTATTTAAGTTTAATGTAATAATTTCTTGTTAACTGATGAGATTATGTTTGTATAATTGAAGGTCATCACCTTTTCAAGATTTAGCTACTGCAATTAAATCTTTAGTTCAAAATCCCACGAAAGAAGAATTACATAGCATGATTAATGAAGTTGATGTTGATGGTAGTGGAACAATTAAATTTGAGGAGTTCTTCTTGAATCTCTTAGATGGGAAGATGAAGCTACGTAATTTAATTAAGTCATGTGTTCTTAAATGTTAATTAAAGATGCATGTTTGTATTTCGCAAATGATAAGTAGTTCTAGTAGAAGAACAGGTTCTACTATTCCACCTTTTGAGTTTATTTTTTAATTTTTTATTTCATATCGAATGTTAAATTGTTTGTTCTCACTTTCAAAATCAATCCCAATAGATTGTAGTTTATAAAATTTGACTATGTATTAAATATTTTACATAAAATAATTTGAGTTGTTAAATTTGTAATCATGTAAAATTTTTAGTATAGAGTTAAATTCTACAAACTATAATCTACTGAAATTGATCTTGTGATTAAAAATGGACAATGGAACCCTTGATTTTTTAAAAAAAGAAATGGTAAGGAGAAAAACCAAAAGGTGGAATGGTAGATCCTAGCTCTACTAGAACTAATGATCATATTCTTTGTATTTTACCTCTACTCCCACAGAAAAAGGTTAATAAAATCCTATTATCAAAATAGAAAAGGTTAATTAAATCTTGAAAAAAATTAAGATTTCATTATTGAGTTTTGGTTAATGTTACTATTTTATCACACGAGCTATACATAATTGATATAAGTTTTATACACTTTAGCACCATCAACTATATTAAGTAATTTTGTAAATTTTAAGACAAATTTATAGAATATTCCATCAATTTTTTTTTTAAAAGTATATTTATGAAATATTCAGTTAAAAAATTGACAGAATGACCAATTAATTAAATTATACCAAAAATATAATAACTTTATAGCAATACTCATTGATGAAATGGTAATTTTTTTAAAAAAAAATTTTAGATCAAAAGCAAACATTTCAACTTATAAAAGTATTAAATTATGAACGCCAATATATATAAGAGACATGTTCAAAAGTATTAGTTAGGTCAACTTGGTGATGTAATGATAATTACTTCATACAAAAATATTATTGTTATTTTTTTTTTCAAAATTGTTGAAAGAAGAAAATCCTTTAAGCCATCGTAAAATTAATTTTTCAGAGTGCATGGTAAGGTAACTAACTATCTATATAATAATATTTTGTTCAGTAATTACGTGTTGGGATTGAAAAATTTGTCTTGCTTATGTTTGACTTCCCCAATCACATGACGCCTTCCTATAAAAAAATGTCAAGTGTTTCTATTTTTTATTGCGTGCATTTCGTTAAGTTAAGCAATAGTATCAAATTTCATTAAAATAATTGGAGAAACAGATAAAAAAAAGTATTCGGTTAGATAAAATAAATACACAAGTTGTGATTAGAATACAGTGTATTTGAAGGTATGTAGCAACTACTAGTGCTAATCATCAACCTTTTGAGAAAAAAAATGAATGTTCGAGTTCTTTTTTATTTTACTCTATATAAATATTTCTCGTTCCTGGAATAATACAAAAACATATTATTAGTAATAAAAACTAATAGAGTAGAAATTTTAGAAAGTTTGTTCATAAAAATATCTGTTAAATTAAGGATAGAACGTGATTAGGAGAAATTAAACGCAAAATTTTCACTTTTCTCAAAGTGAAAAAACCTAACCTAAGGGGTTGGCCTGGTGGTGAGGTAAGTCACCAAAGACCAAAAGGTTCTGGGTTCAAACCTTGTGAGATAACTAAAAGGCAAAAAAAAAAAAGTGAAAAAACCTACTACTATTAGTTTACCCAAAAAAAAAAAACCAAAATAGGCCTATACAAACTCTCCTTCAAGTCTCCAAATACAAATTCATAACAATTTTTAGCACAACTAACAGTAAACATTTACTGAATTTTTATTTAAACAACTACACGAACAATTAACAACTAATAGCTAGTTATTAATATAAAACAGCGCTATAGTTATGAAATAATTAACAACTAATTTTTTTTTTAAAACAAGTTAAACCACTATTTATTTTTACCTAACATGAACAAGGTGATAATTATCTACCAAGTTCTGTTAAAAAAAAAAAAAGATAATTATCTAACAAGTGCGTAATTAAACCGGACTAATAAAAGTTGACTTAATTGTTTATTTAGTGGGTAATTAAACTGTACTAATAAAAGTTGACTTGATGGTTCTTAGCCGTACAAAAAATTTCAGATAGCCGTGCAAATCTTTTTGAATTAATGTATGTTTTAATAACGTTACTTTCGAAAGAAAAAAACAACTTTGATGACGTTAACCACGTAGTAATCCAAAAAATTTGCATTTTTTTAGTCAAAATATTAAAATTACAATACGTAGGCGATTGACTATTAATAAGCATCTTTGTTTGTGAATGAATTATAAGCTGCTTAAGTACGCTTTGTCTTAGCAAATATTTGTAATTAGCTTCAATCAAGGCAATATAATTAAGAATGGCATTTGTTTTAACTAAACAGCAGATTAATGAGTTTCAAGAAGCTTTTTATCTTCTTGATAAAGATGGAGATGGTATATTAATTTTTCTCTCTGCTTCTGGATATTTTTTTATTTATCTTGTTTAAATTTTCTTTTTGGTTAATTATTTAAGTTTAATGTAATAATTTCTTGTTAACTGATGAGATTATGTTTGTATAATTTGAAGGTCATCACCTTTCAAGATTTAGCTACTGCAATTAAATCTTTAGTTCAAAATCCCACGAAAGAAGAATTACAGAGCATGATTAATGAAGTTGATGTTGATGGTAGTGGAACAATTAAATTTGAGGAGTTCTTCTTGAATCTCTTAGATGGGAAGATGAAGATATGTAATTTAATTAAGCCATGTGTTCTTGAAATTAATTAATGACAATTAGTAAATTAAATGTTAATTAAAGATACATGTTTGTATTTTGCAAATGATAATTAGTTCTAGTAGAACCAGTTTCTACAACCCAAGGGGGTTGGCCTGGTGGTGAAGTAAGTCACTAAAAATTAAAAGGTCTTGAGTTCAAACCTTAGTTTTAACTAAAAATAAAAAAAGAACCAGTTTCTACTATTCCACCTTTTGAGTTTATTTTTTTAATTTTTTATTTCATATTAAGTGTTAAATTGTCTATTTTCACTTTCGAGATCAATTCAATAGATTGTAGTTTGTAAAATTTGACTATGTATTAAACATTTCACATAATAATTAAAATTATTAAATTTGTAGTCATGAGAAACTTTTAGTACAAAGTCAAATTCTATAAACTATGATCCACAGAATTTGATTTCGAGATTGAGAACTGACAATCTAGCATTTGATTTAAAAAAAAAAAAAATAGTAAAGAAAAAAACCAAAAGGTGAAATAGTAGATCCTAGTTCTACTAGAACTAGTTATTATATCCTTTTGTATTTTGCTTCTGCTCCCACAAAAATAGTTAATTAAAACTTATTCATTGTTGATTTTTGGCATATGTGACTATTTTGTCACATGATATGTACATAATTGATATAAGTTTTATACACTTTAGCATCGGTTAACTATTAAGGATTTTGTAAATTTTTTAGACATATTTATAGAATATTTTGCCAATTTTTTCTTTTTTAAGTATATTTATGTAATATTTAGTTAAAAAATTGATAGAATGGCCTACTAACCGAATTCTACCAAAAATATAATAACTTTATAGCAATATATGTATAATTCATGTGATGAAATCGTAATTTTTTCTTAAATTTTTAGATAAAAAGCAAACATTTCAACCTACAAAAATATTAAATTATGAACGCGAGTATATAAGAGACACGTTAAAAGTATTAGTTAAACCAAATGTAATGATAATTACTTCACACAAAAAATATTATTGTTATTGTTTTTAATTATTGAAAAATGAAAATCCTTTAAGCCATAGTAAAGTTAGTTTTTTAGAGTGCATGGTAACGAATTATTTATATAATAATATTTGATTCAGTAATTAAATGCTGGGATTGGAAAATTTGTCTTGCTTATGTTTGACTTCCCCAATCAAGGGACGTCTTCATATAAAAAAATGTACAGTATTTCTATTTTTTTATGTTTGCATTTCTTTTTTTAAACTTAATTCTGCGTGCATTTGGTTAAGTTAAGCAGTAGTATATCAAATTTCATTAAAATAATTGGAGAATCTATATTGTGATTAGAATACAGTGTATTTGAAGGTGTGTAGCAACTGCTAATAAACATTTACCGAATTTTTTTATTTTAAATTACTATTCGAACAGCTAATAAATAGTTATTAATATAAAACAGCCCAGTAGTTATGAAACAATTATCAACAACTCTTTTTTAAAACAACTTGAACCACTATTTATTTTTACCGAACACGAACAAGGT
>CATIWJ010125967.1:0-14324 GCA_949640765.1 Croton laevigatus | reverse complement strand
CATACCAGGTTTATCAAGCCCATAATATTTTAATGGGCTATATACTGTAATCCCAGCACATAGGAGAGGGGCAGTTGCATCAAGAGCCATGTTCTCCGGAATACGAACAACGAAACGCTCGTCGGCGACCATTGAATCGGTGTAACCGCCGTAAGTGACAGTTCCGTCGTAGTACTTGGCTCCATAGCTAAGTATCATTTTAGGACAGTAATTTTCGAGATTGTTTGAACAGTTATCGCAAGAGCGGCAAGATCCTACCATACATCCTACACCCACTTTATCTCCAACCTTGAATTTTTGTACCTTGCTTCCTACCTCTGTCACCACTCCCACGATCTCATGACTGCATTTTTACAGTAAAATGGTTCAGAAATTGATGCCTATAATAATCTAGAAGAAAGAAAGATTTTGAAACGAAATGATTAATATATTTACCCAGGGACAAGAGGGTAAATAGAATTGCCCCATTCGTTCTTGACCATATGAAGATCAGAATGGCACATCCCACAATACAAGATCTTAAAGGCTACATCTTTCTCTCCGGTCGCCCTGCATAATGCATTATCACCAAAACCCCACAAATATAATCAGGATTCTTACACTTCTTCTAACAGGAAAATCAATATGATTAAAGGATATTTATGGAATTATGAGGAAATAAAGGAACCTTCTTGTGAATTTGTAGGGAGAGAGATGGCCAGATTGGTCTCTTGCAGCCCATCCAAAAGCCTGTTTGGGGTGTTCTTCCTCTGGCAATTTGGCTACCATTTTCTTATCAGTTGATGGAAAAACTGAAATCAGTTACAGAAAGGGTTTTATGATATGATAGATATTGGAGTGTAGAATTTGGAGGATAAGCATGTATATATATTGTAACAAAGTTGTAGAAAAGGTAATTCATTCCCGAATGTTCTTAACTTGGCTGGATTGGAGTGCTGACGTATTAGGTGACCTTTATTCTTCTTACTTGCCTTACGTATTGGTTGATGAATAAATAATAGAGAAGATAAGATGAATAAAAACTCCGCGCATTGTAGGGCAATGATCCTTTCAATATCCATTTCAAAAATTTTGGCAAATCGAGACCGTTAAATTAAATGAATTCTCACTTTACTTGTCTATACCACGTACCAAATTCCACTGGTCGGAGAAAAGAGAAAACTCAGCATGATAAATAATTTTTTTTTTTAAAAATCTATTTATAGTTTGTGAAAATATTTATAGAAGAAATAATTAAATTTTTGTTGTGAGTGCTAACAAAATTTGTGAATCTTAATTTATTCTTAATAAATTTTAAATATACTTACTATTATTAGACTATAAGTTAACGTGTAAATTAATCATAATTTAAATCAATATAGTAATTAATATAAATTAAATTTGTTTTTTGATAGCAACTTTGTTGGTTCTAGAGCTGTGATTCTGAACGGAGATATTATGAATGCAACCGTGTGAAGATGATGTCACAATTAACAGCAAAGTTTGACGTCAGTTTCAATTCTCTGTTTTAAGGAAAACGAAACAAACATACGTGGCTCATAATATAGCCATGGGTGTAAGGCCTTATAGCCGCTGTTCACGTATTCATATCCCAATTTGTTTGTATTTGCACTTTGTAAGTTTATGCCATTGCCAATAAAAAGTTTAATTTTTGTAAAGAAAACAGAATAAATTTTCAAAATCAGCATGAAATTTGACATGTTATTCACACTTCTGAAATCCATTCCATTCTAGACAGCCTAAATTTATTTCAACAGATGATTCATTCCATACAAATTGTAAGCTCAAAAAATGAAAAATAAAAATCATGTAAAACGAATTAAAAGTATTGTATTAATTTGAGAGATGGAGATTGGTGTTTCATCAATTCTTCAACTACTAATAATGAGAAAGGTATCAACCTCAAGTTTAGTTGCGTGTTATTTCACACAAAATATCACTTTCTGAAAACACGAGGTAATAATAAAATTTTAATCATTATTATTTTAAAATAAATTTATTATTATCTTTTTTTTTTCATGAAGTGATATTTTTTGTGAGATAAAAAATTTATTATTTTGTGATAAATATATAAAAAATTATTATTTTATGATAAAATTTTGATGAAAGAATAAAAAAAAATCTAATTTGAAAAAAGAGTCTAATATCAAAAAAATTGAGAGATTAAAGAGTAATATTGCAAAATACATGAACAATCATTTATTTTTTCTTAAAAGGGTAATTTAAAGATAATAAAAAATATTAGATGAAAATTTTAATAGAAAGATAAAAAGGTCTATGTTTATAAAACATAAAAATAAAAGAGTCTAATATCTAAAAAAAAAAGAAAATAAAATTACCAAACAGGGACAAAAGTGTATTTTTCCCCTCAAATTATTAAAACTCGCTTTCAGGACGCAGGACTCAGGACTCAGGACTCATATATGTGAAACATGCCCAACCATATTCTAGGAGTTGAATATTCAAAATTTGAGTACTAAATGCATAGAAAAGAAGTTAAAAAAAAAAAAAAATCACATGTCAGACTTCAATGTGTTCCCAATATCGATCACGAATCGGTATCTGACATCTGCTTTAGCCAGACGCTCCATTGCAGTATTTACATAATCCATTTGAATCACTTCTATATCTGCTTTTATGTTATGTTTAGCTGCAAAATCGATCATTTCTTGCGTCTCTTTCATTCCCCCAATTCCACTACCTCCAACCATTTTCCTTCCTGCGTGTTCATTAAATGGTTAAGATCATCAATATAAATTATGTAGAGCAGGGTACAACTTTGATATGTCTTGTGTGAAGTATAAAAATTGAGCATTGGGTCTTATGATTAAGATATATATATATATATATCATTTAAATAAATAAAAAAATACATTTTAAAAATGGTTTAGTGGAAGATACTTGTTAAAATAAATTATTTATCTTAAGTTCAAACCTTGATATACACATATTTTTTTAAAAATTTGGAGGCTTTTCTCTAATTGTGAGCCCTATATGAGGCCGAAATGCACAACCTCTTAGCTGGCTGTGATGTAGAGTACATTTGTTAAAAAGAAAAATGAAAAACTTATGCTTTGTCAATAATTGGAATCAAACTAATTTCAAAAAATAAAACAAGTGATCATGATTGATTTGAATTAGTTTTTGAGCAAATTGGTATGTCCTACAAATAGAAGGACATATACAAAGCGAGATGAGCTAAACATATGAAGAAAGAAGAAATAAAGCGAAAATAGGAAGCAAGAAATAATAATTGGGAAGTACATACCCATTACTAAAGCAAATGATAGCAACTCAAGGGGCTTCTCAGGGGCACCCACCAATACCAATTTTCCATGACACTTCAAAAGTCCCAGTAGAGGTAAGAGAAGGTGTGTTGCAGATACTGTATCAATTATTCCATCCAATGTACCCAGTGCTGCCTACAACACATTAGAAACCAACATCAATTTCATTTCATGCTAATTCCAAAATCTGAGACGGCCCAACGATTTATGTGCCACCAATGTGGCTTTGTCACTGCTACAAAAACTTGTTCTAAATTTTATAAAATTTCATCAAATTCATTTACAAAATCTAAAATAAAATGGATTTTATATAAGTAATTTTACCAATATAAACCTTTATAATGAAGAAAGTATAGAAGCATACCTTCATTTGATCTTGGTCACGGCTGACTAAAAACGAGTCAGCACCAAGATTATCAATAGCTTCCTGCATTTTATTAGGAGAGGTGCTAATCACAGTGACTTTAACTCCCATAGCCTTAGCAAATTTGACAGCTACATGACCAAGCCCACCAAGACCAACAACACCTATATGCATCCCAGGTTTGTCGAGTCCATAGTACCTCAATGGGCTATACACTGTAATCCCAGCACACAAGAGAGGAGCACAGCCTTCTAGAGCCATGTTATCTGGAATTCGAACGATGAAATGCTCGTCAGCCACCATTAAGTCCGAGTAGCCGCCGTAAGTGGTGGTTCCATCATTGTACTTTGCAGAATAAGTAAGTATCATCTTTTGGCAGTAATTTTCAAGGTTGTTGGTGCATTGATCGCAGGAGCGACATGATCCTACCATGCACCCAACTCCCACTTTGTCTCCAATCTTGAATTTTTCTACTTTGCTTCCCACCTCTGTCACAACTCCTACAATCTCATGCCTACATGTTTTTCCACCAAATTAAAAATAAGCCGTAAAAAAGTTTTAATTATAAATAAGAGAAGCTACCCATGATTATGATTTATAAACATATATAATTTTAGTTCTGTACAAGAATATTAGATAAATATAATAGGAAAGATTTGGAGTTTTATTAGAATCAGAATTGTCCATATATAATTCATCAATTCCTAAAAGAACTATATATGCGTTTCTCAACAATTTTAAATAATCTTAATCTTTTTATAAGACATACATAGATTTCAAAAGCCGAAAATTGATTAATGGAAGTGTTTGACAGAGTTAGCTGTTTGGAAAGTTATTTGATTCATTATTATCAATTTCAGGAAAAATAGTTAAAACCGTTCATATGAATTCAACACTATGAATTGTGATCCGCTGAAATTGTAAAGACGTCGAGTTAACACATACGAAAAAAAAAATCTCAAAAGACAGATAGGTCCAAATGAAAAAATAACGTGCAATTTCTTTGAAAACTAAAACTTGTAAGACTGAAATACATACCCTGGGACAATTGGGTAGACAGTATTGCCCCATTCATTCTTGAGCATATGAAGATCGGAATGACATATTCCACAGTACAACACCTTGAACGTCACATCTTTCTCTCCTGTTGCTCTGCATATTAATTCATTAAAATATAAAATCCATTGTTTAAAACAATTGGGATCTTAACAAAAGATCTACCCTGAAAAGAAAATCTAAGAGAGAAAACCTCCTGGAAAATTTGAAAGGAGAAAGAACGCCAGATGTGTCTCTGGCTGCCCATCCCAATGCCGGTGTGGGATGCTCTTCCTCTGGTGACTTGCCTGCCATTGTTGGATTGTATTTTCTGGTTTGCAATTTTCAGGTGATGGAGCTCAATGCTCTTTATCTTTGCTATGTATAGTGTAACGCTTGTTTCCGGATTTCTTTCTGTAGTGAATCACGTGGTTATTGTAACGCTTGTCTCGTCCTAATTGAAAATTACTTCTACAGACCTATTCTAATTCAAACTACTTTCCACAATAAGAGTTTGGTAATAATTTTACATGCTAAATATAAATTTTGATATATTTTAGTTAAGTAGCTGCTTTTTCACTTAACTTGTCACATCCTGGACTTTATGATATTAGAAATACAGTAATACTAGTTAATAATCGAAATAATAAATCAAAATTTTTAGAAGGGTAAATTTAAAAAAAAAAAAAAGAAAATGAAAAGAAATTAGTTAATAAATAAAATATATATAAAGATTATAATCAGTGTCTATCGAAAATTCGACAGTAAAATAAATAATTAAAAGTTTAGACAATGATTGACTCTACTGACGAAGTTAAGACAACTGTAAACTAATAAATGTAATTTAAAATTTAATTAAGAAGTGTATTATTTTGAAGAACCAAAAAGTAAATTAATAAATATTTTATAATAATAATAATAATGATAATAATAAAAGAAGAAGATATAATAATAATTATAATAATAGAAAAATGAAAAAAATTGTAGAAGAAGAGGAAGATAATAATTGATGTAATAATAATAGTAATGGTAATAAAATAATAATAATTAAATATTAAAAAAAAAAAGAGAGGATTTGGCGTGTAAGAAAAGGTAAAAAAATGTGAATGATGAAGAAGAGAACACGTTAGTAGTTGAGAAAATTGACAAATGTAAGTTGGGCAAAGAAAAGTGTGGAAAGTAAGGAATGCATGAATTTTAATAGGCAAAGAACAAAAGAGGAAGCCAAAAAGCAAAATTTAAAATGAAAACAAGAAAGAGTCACCGACTTGTCATATATATATATATATATATATATATACACACACAGAGTGACGAACGCAGATTCGAAGGGTGGGAGGCTATGCCTTATAATTATTGGGGGCTGAAAAAAAATTTTGAGAAAAAAATAAAAAAAAAAAAGAAATTTAAAAAAAAATAAAAAGTGGGAGGGGCTGTAGCCACTGCAGTCCCCCCCCCCCTTTCTGTCCGTCCCTATATATATATATATACACACACACACGCATAACAAAGAGAATAGGGGGGATAGAACCAAAATAGAAAGCAGAAATCGAAAGAGAGGGCTACCGAATTCAAATATATATATATACACACAATTAAATTAAAAATACATTATTAATGAAATGAAAATTTATTTGAATTGTAATTATTTTATAAAATAGATGCTAGCAGAAATTAGCCCGAGACAACAATGCGTAAGAAAAGGATGGGCGTATCAATAATAAAATCAGGTTTGGTACTTTATATTTGTTTAATTATATTTAAATAAAAATGTCGTATATATGTGATTTGAAATTCTGTGCTACCGTGATAAATGCTGCAATTATTTGCTATGTGTGATTTATTTATGAAATTGAAATGTGAAATAATGTTAAATAAGTATAAAGTACCCACTAAGCAAATTACTTAGCAAGTTTAGTGTATGCTAAGCTTGTAGGTTATGGAAAGACGTCGAGGAATCCAGATTAATCAAGTAGAAGCAGGCCTACAAAAATACTAGACTGACATATACTGTGGAACGAAGCCGAAAGGCTAGGAGACCTGTGAGATGAGAAAAAGAAATTTTATATTTAGCATTGTAATTAATGTAAATTTTATTTTAGTCAGGTGTAATAATATTATGCATACCATGTAGCATTAGTTGTAGCACACTTTAGCTCAGCTATAAAATAGTCGGGTTAAGGGGTGTTACATAACTAGCGTTTATTTGTTGTGTGTGTTAATTGGTTACTTTATAAAATTATTATTAAATTATAATTTTAATTAGAGTAATGATATTTCTAGAAATTTATTTTTTTTGAATGAAGTACCAATTCATTAAATTAAATTTGCCCGAAGAGCAGGACGAAGAAACAAAAGAGGAGTTGAAAACCACTCCCTCATACATGTTGAAGAAGAAGCCTCCCTAGCTATAGTATGAGCGACTTCATTCGCAGACCGTTTAACAAAATTAAAAGAAACATTTTCTATCATTGATGCTAAGACTCTACAATCATTAATTACATAATCAAGAGGAATACAATTACATAATGATGAATTAATTTGATCAATCACAGCCTTTGCATCAAGTTCCACCAACACACCAGTGAACCGAAGAGCTTTAATTCATGACAACGCTTCTCTACATGTAATCGCTTTTGCTTCCACCGCCGTCGCCACCTGAGGGAGAGTTACACATCTTGCAGCTATCACATTACCATCAGAATTTCGAATAATCATACCACCTCCAACCTGACTCTGTGAATTACAAAAACTTGCATCAACATTACACTTTAACTTACCTAAATCTGGTCTTTGCCATTTAGCAGCACCCATCTCACCATCCACCCATGTCCCGTCATTACCCCTCATCTCCCCAACCACCGGTGCCACCTGGCAAGCCGCCATTCCTATACCACTGATGATGCTAATAGCCGTATTCTCTCCACCTGCATAATTACAAAACAGACATAATTACTCTGATTATTTAAACAATATTTTTTTTAATTTTCAAATTAATTACAATTCTAATCTAATCCAGTCCAATCCAATCTAATCCCATCTCTTCTTCATCCCTGAAAAACCTAAAATCTTTTCCTGATTCCATAGAAGTCTACCCCCGCTTTGAATATTATTCCATGCCACTCAAGCTTTCAAATTGCTTTGTGTTATTAAAGTATATTTTAAGTTTGAAAACTCTTCGTTTTTTTTTCCCCATGATTTATATCCATTGTACTACAAATCAATCAATAAACTGCATTCAAAGTGTGTTTTACTTTGAAAATTAATATATATTATATTGAATGGAGATAGATTTTTTACCGACTAAATTTCATGTCATGTAATTAGATAAAACAATGATGCTCAAAGCTATTGAAAATTTCATAAAACCACATTGTGGAGGGACGGTTAAAAGTTTATAGAATTTTAACTTAAAATTAGGTTTTTAATTTTTCTTTGGCTTAATTATTTGTATAAATTTCACATTCTAAAATTATTTTATTCAAGTAACTTCATTTTTACATAACTAGCGTTTATTTGTTGTGTGTTTTAATTCGTTTTAGGCATTCGTTACTTCATAAAAATTATTATTAAATTATAATTTTAATTAGAGTAATGATATTTCTAGAGTAATTTTTTTTTTTAACAACAAAGCAATGATATTTTATATTACAAAACAGACATAATTACCCTTATTATTTAAACATCATTTTTTTTTCAAATTAATGACAATTCTAATCCAATCCAACCTCATCTCTTCTTCATTCCTGACCTAAAATTTTTTCCGATTCCACAAAAGTCTACCACCTGCTTTGAATATTTATTCCATTCCACTCAAGCTTTTAAATTGCTTTGAGTTATTAAGGTTAGGAGTGTCAAAAGCTGATCCGATCTGCTACGACCATTTCCCCTGGTACGACCAGGCTTGTCTCAAGGCTGAGGGTCATCCAAAGATTCCTAAAAGACTCAAACTAGGACCTTGGTCACGTGCACACCCACACATATAATTGCACTCTCCTCTCCATGCACATGGCGGCCCCCAACATTGTTTAATTTTGAAGATATATTGAATGCATGATATTGACAAATAATTAATTCTTTTAATTTTTCTTTGAATAATTTTTTCAAAGTAGTGGGTAATCCCACACCATGCCAAATCTGTCTCGTAACCTGCAAATCTGAAAGGCGGGCTAAATTTTGTAGAACAAGTTCTGAATTTGCCTCATGCTCTATCCTGAACAAGTTCTGAAAATGTTGATGGTAAAGTATTAGGTTATTTTGAAAATAATTTTTGGCTGGCTGCCAAAAAATATCCAATACCCAATGCATTGTACAATCAATTAATTTTTGGTTGGCTACCAAAACAATCCAATAACCAATGCATGGTACAATCAATTATTTATGCAAACAGCAGTAGCTCACCTACGCGATGCAATATAAAATTGGTATTGTACAGATGACACATAAGTAAATATAAAATTTTTATTAAAAAAAGCTCTCCAATACTAATTTTCATTTAGAATGTCAAGTTTATGTGGAATTGACATTGTCAAGGTCACTTTTTACATCTAGAAAGCCTTCTTAACAATACATTTAATGTTATATAATGATTAGTCAAAAATTAAATTTTAATTCTAAGAAAGAAGAAAAAAATAAATATAAAGTGTTGCATTGGAGATAAAAATTTAAAATGGGTATGTGTTTATAGACATTTGTACACATTTCTTCTCACACTTTCTATTATGTATGACACGTAAGTTAATAGAAAGTGTTGCAGTGGAGATGTTCTAAACGAGGGTTAATTGACCATTGATTATTTATTTATTGTTTTTAAAATTTAGGAGATTTTTTTGGATGAACCCATGAAAGATATGATATTGAACCGATATCTTTGTCCAAAATTCATAACAATCCTCAATTTTGAATCTAAAAATATAATTTATTGTCAATATTGTTTTCACCAAATTTAAAATTATTTGTTTGTTTGATGAAAATAACAATCGCAACATTAAACTCATCAATTTAGTGAAAAAAAAAAATGCCTAAAAACCTTTCCTTGTTTGCTAAATTTTTTAGAATTAAAGAGTGATATACTACCTCCGTTTTTATGATATGTTTACATTTCCGTTTTTGGATGTTTTTTTGAGTTGTTTACATTTCCCATTTATAGTAAGTTTTATAATTATTTATTATTATTATTTTATTGGTATTAGTGAAAAAGTAAGTTTTTTAAAGGGTTAGTAATTGTTTATTATTATTTCTGTATTGATATTGGTGAAAAGTGAGTTTATATTGGTATTGGTGAAATAGTAAATATAAATATATGAGAAAAACGGAGATAATAGTTTTTAACTGCTGCTATATTTTTCTATCAAAATTATCTTTACTATATTGACACTGAAAAAAAAAAAAATCTAGGTCCGCTACAGTAAATAAAGAATTGGTGGAAAATCTATTATGATTTGAGTGATTTGGTAAAATATAACATCTTGTGCATATAATGCTTTGTTTTGACAATCAGAGTAGTGCACAAAATTTGGAAAACAAATACCTTGTTGTTGCTTATTACATGAGACGATTATTAAAGTAGTAGTAGAATCCAGACAAGCCAAAATACCTAATGGTTGGAAGAATTTGTGGGAGAAAAGGTATTTTCAATGTCAATAACAAAACGGTATCTAACATCTCCCTTAGCAAGACGTTCCATCGCTTTGTTTACATAATCCATTGAAATGACTTCTACTTCTGCTGTTATGTTATGTTTTGCAGCAAAATCAATCATTTCTTGAGTCTCTTTCATGCCCCCAATGCTACTTCCACTTACACTTTTTCTCCCTAACATAAACACACAAATCCAAGAGTTTCAAAAAAAATACATAAATAAAAAATTGCTGCTATTTACTTAATTACCTAGTAATTGAAGGATGGGTAGCTCTAGTGGCTTGTTTGGTGCACCTACTATAACCAGTTTCCCGGAATATTTCAATAAAGAAAGCAAATGAATAATGGGATGTGGAGCTGAAACTGTATCAATAATACCATCCATTGTACTCATAGCACCCTGTCCACAACATCTATTGCTCAGATAAAATAGACAAATATTTGTGCATATACAATTTATAAAAGAGCTATGCTCCAGCGTTTGAATCGAATGCACTTAAACTCTTGTTTTTCCTTTATTTTTTAAATGAAACCAGCCGATCGTCTGTATAGGTTCCTTGATAAATGCATGCACTGGGTCAAGAATTTTAGATTTTGAATATGTATTACAAATTGGATATGAATGCGAATTCAATGATACAAAATTATTTTGTAATTAATTTATAATACGGAGCCAAAATTTAAAAATTGTAACGTACTGCATTTTATCTCGGGACTTTATAGACATGATCTCCGGTTTCCATTAAAAAAAAAAAATGGAAAACGGGAATAGAATGCTAATAGATTACCGTTTGTAAAAATACCTGCAGTTGGTGTTGGTCATGGGAAACTAAAAATGAGTCTGCACAAAGATAATTCAAAGCCTCTTCTTTCTTAGTAATGGAGGAACTAATTACTGTAACTTTAGCCCCAAAAGCTTTAGCAAATTTGACAGCAAGATGACCAAGTCCTCCCAGGCCAACCACACCTACATGCTTACCTGCTACGCCCAATTCATAATATTTCAAGGCACTATAAACTGTAATACCAGCACAAAGGAGAGGAGCACCACTGTCCAGCCGCATTGTATTTGGAAATCGGATAACGTAACGTTGATTAACGACCATGTGATCGGAGAAACCTCCGTAAGTGATTGTTCCGTCGGTATAAACAGAAGTGTAAGTAAATATCATATTGGGACAATAATTTTCAAGATCATTGTTACAATTATTGCAAGAATGGCAAGCACCAACCATACATCCCACTCCCACTTTGTCTCCCACTTTAACCTTCTTCACTTTGCTTCCGATTTCGGTAACTTCTCCAACAATTTCATGCCTGCAATTAGGAGTTCTAGTTTGTTAAGATTGGATGGAAGAGTAAAGTGGGAGTGGAGAAGAAAAGATAACTACTCTTACCCAGGAACAAGAGGATAAATAGAGAAATTCCAATCATTTTTTATGCTGTGAAGATCAGAGTGACATATTCCACAAAATAACACCTTAAATCTCACGTCTTCCTCATTAGTTGCTCTACAAAATACCATATCCAACATGTCTGTTACTTATAATTTGAATCCAATTTGATCATATCCATTATATCATTTGTGATGCTAGTAAATAATTTTTCTTTCACAAAAAGGATAGAATGTCAGTGAGCAATAAAAAAATTATACAATGTCAGTATTAATTGTTCCATTCAATTTTTTTTTTAAATATTTAAAAAACAAATCGGTAAATCTTCTGTATAGAGTCTCAAAATCAAATGTTATATGTCACATTTTTTAATTTTTAGCTTTGTATTATAAATTTGACATAGAACAATTTGTACCATTGAATTTGCAGTCATTGTAATACATAGCCAAAATCTAAGTATTAAATCAGTTTATGAGTGGAATCATAAAAATATTTGCTGTTATAATAAAAGTTACCTTCTAGAGAATTTGAAAGGAGAGAGAAGGGCAGTTGAATCAATAGCTGCCCATCCATAGGCCTTAATTGGGTGCTGTTCTTCAGGGGATTTCACCATTTCTTACAAAGAAAGAAAATTAAAGAGAAATGGAGGGTTTGCACGTAAGCTTTAGACCTTTTTTGATAGATAGGGAGAGTATAAATTTACTGATCCCATCCAACTGCACAACTTTGGTTGCATATGTTATTACGAGGATATGCTTAATCGTACTGATATTTAATATAGAAAATGGAGAAACCAAATAGGAAAAAACAACTGTAAGGAAATTTTAGTGATCGTCGCTGGTATGCGTGAATCTCAATTTGATGTCTGAATTATACTTTTTTCTATTAAACAAAATATATTTTTATATTAAGGTCATTTTAAAGTTGTTCGTATTCTTCCTCTAATATACCGACCGAAACGAAACGCCTTTAATATTCCAACAAAATAAAACGCAAATGGAAACAATGCAAAACGAAATCTGAAATTGGAAACAAATAAGAATAGTACGAACAAACAAGAATGACAGAAATAAGCCAAAAGCAAATCATCAAAAACAAATGAAAGGCAAATAAGAATTATAACCATGGTTTTAAATAACTGGCCGTTACATAACAAGATTTTTAAAGTAACAGTTATGTTATTTACCGTTTTTTAATGGTTATTAAAAATTGTATCTGTAACTGCCCACGATAGATTCATTGCCGTTAACTTTACACACGACTGTAATTGCAGCCGTTACCGTTATTTGAATCATTCGTTATAACATTGTTCATGAACTGTTTTCTTCTTCCTTAGATCCCACCACAAGTACTGCTACTATTGGTAAAATCTACTTACCATACATAAATCAAAACTTGATACGTTGATCTTTTCCCTTTCGTAACTTGTAGTTGATCCATACATTTGTACTAGAGCAGGTGGAATCTGCTGGTTTTAGAATTTGCGCTCATGAGTTGACTTCACTGTTAAAGGCCATGACGTGTTAAAACTGCATGACAGTGTTCTAACTAGTTTCATATACTTTTTATAAACATGTTCTAAACTTAATATCTAATGGTTTGGTTTATTGAAAGTTTCTTACAAGTTTTATATGTTTTATATATGTGTTATAAACTTAACGTAAACTGACAAGTTAAAGTTTGTTTGATTAACAATTTCATAAGCTTACTGTAAACTTATTATAAACTGATTTAAACTAAGGCGTATGCCCCCATTATAAAAAAAAAACCCTTATAATGAGCATGGAACTTGTAATTGTGTAATCCAAATGAAAATAAACTTATAATGAGCTTAAGATTTTATAGTAAAATGAAAGTTTGAGAAAACATTGATGGGAGTAATTCAACAATCAACCTTCTTTCTAGCACATATAAATAGCAATAGCGATAGTAAGTATGTGCAGTTGAGAGTAGAGAATTTCGAAATTCAGAGCTTACAAATCCAAACTTCAAAGAGAAGAAAATTAATAGAAACTAAAATTGAAAAGCTTAAACAGATGGTTGTAAGGTGTTTGCTATATCAATAACAAACCTATATTTAACGTCACCACGAGCAAGTCGATCCATTGCTTTGTTCACATAATCCATTGGTATAATCTCCACATCTGCTTTTATATTGTGCTTCACTGCAAAATCAATCATCTCCTGAGTTTCCTTCATTCCTCCGATTATGCTACCTGCTATCGTCTTCCTTCCTGTTACAATATATTTTATTAATATTAATTTTCAGTATTTGATCTTAATTAACTCATTATTATTGCTTAATTACCTAGAATCAAAGGGAAGACTGGTAGCTCCAGCGGCTTCTCAGGCATCCCCACCATCACAAGTTTGCCATGTGATTTCAATAGCCCAACTAAAGGCAACACTGAATGCACTGCTGATACTGTATCTATTATGCCATCTAATGTGCCCATTGCTTCCTACAACAACAACAACAACAAGCCTTAGTCCCAAACAAGTTGGGGTCAGCTGTATGGATCCTCTAACGGTTAAGCTCTCTAAACAGATATTAAAGAAGAAAGCCTAAGAAATACAAGAGCATTTAACACGATCCTTAGATAT
>CATIWJ010125884.1:0-17961 GCA_949640765.1 Croton laevigatus | reverse complement strand
TAAACATATTCACCTTGGTTGAAAAGTTCTGGCTTATCTCTGTGCCAACAGCAAGTGAAGAGTTAAAAGCATGGTAGTAGCATCCTTTCAGAGTATCACCCATCTCATTCCTTTATCCAAAAATATCCATTTCAAAATTAGTCAATCAAACTATAGAGAAGTTGAATGCCAGCTTATCACTTCAATAAACTAACATTTTTCAATGCAAAATTTGCATAAATACACAAAAATATTACATAAAATAACAATTACAAACGGAAGAAAATATGCACACACACAACTGGAAAAGCATATATGCAACTAAACTTTAAAATATTGAATTGCTAAAATAATAACTAAACTTTACCTTTCTCTTTCCTAAATGAAAGATGTTTAAATCGCTCACAGAGACAATGCAACAATATGATCAACATTTGAATGACTAAGTACATCATTGCTTTTTGTGAAGTTCCCAGTCTTGATGTCAAATATCATATCAGTACCGAGTGAGAGAACAATGCTTCCAATAGTACCGAGTGAGAGGACATTGCTTCCAATCACTCCATAGAACTTAACAATGGGATTAGAGCTGTCAGGCACCAAACGAATACTTTGCAGTTCTACTTGGCGGCCAAGCGATTCTGATCAATTTTGGTCCACTTTCCTTTTTCAACCTTTGTCTTGCTCCCCATTCCAAATATTTCTCCTATTCACCTTCCTTAATAGTTTTTCTTCCTAATCATTATTATAACAATAGATGCAAAGAGGAACTTACAAATCCAAGATTAAAACTAACGAATCCAAAATTCATGAAAGGGCAACTGTGTGTTACTTGATCCACAATAATTGGCTCATTATGCTTTTCTATTAATAATTACTTGAAAAATGTCTCACATAATACAAGAAATACAAAAAGACCAAAATCATTTTTCTCCAGAATTTCCTTTTCTTTTGCTAAATTCTTCATGATATCAGAGGCTCTCTGAATCCTTGATTCTTTCACAAGTAATTCACTCTAATGCTTTTTTTTCTTTGATATGTTTTTTTCAACTATTTTCTTCTTTGTATAGTTACTTACGAGAAGATATGGCAAATGATAATCAGGAATCAATTGTTACTAATAATGAGGTTGATGATCTCTGCAAAGTAGCTAACACAAAGAATTGAACTGCTAATTTGTTGAATCTCAAGTCAAATGAGAGGAACTACCTTTCATCAATCACTGTAAACTTTAACAGTTGGTACTTTGGTCACTAGATTACACACAAGTGCAAATCCAACTTTCGGGCTTTTTATAATTGCTTTGGTGTAAGGTTGAGCATTTGACCTGCTCCGTTAGGGATCCGCCCTTACTCGACTAGTGCAGGGCTAATTTTTTTCGATCCATTGGATAATGGGGCTTGGAAGGATTTTAAAAATAGAACTTGCTGGGAGTTCGAGTAGGGATGGATTTTGGTAGACCCGCCACGTGTAATGGTAGTTTTGTAATTTTATGCATAAATTGATTTAAACCCTAGGTATATTTTTGTTCTTCTGTGTGTTGAGTTGAGTCTGCCTGCTGAAAATAGTATTATTACTTAGCCTATTACAATGCTGAAAATAGTTTGGAATTGCAAATTTAAATACTCAACTTTTTTTATTATTTGAGCATAACATGAAGAACTGTAATGCTACTGCATAATGTAACCACCCTTCGTAATTTTTGTGGGATTTGGGAGGAAATTATAATACACTTTTCCTTTTGCATTTAATAGTCTTCATTTATCCTTATTAATGTCTCTTCCAGATGTCCATGATCAACAAGAAGGTTAATCGCGTGGCAATGGCAAACCTTAATTCATTCCAACGTACCCTTTAATTTTTTATGGATTGTCAAGTTTTCTATTAGGTTCTTTGGCGTAAATTATTGAACGGCTGAAAGATGATTCAATGGCTGGTGAAATTGCTGTTTAAGAAATCTATACTACACCTTTTTGTTAATCTGTTCCACTGTCTTATTTGACATGTGAGTTTGAGATAAATTGCTTTAAAGCTCTCTTTTATCTCTATTTTAAGTATTTTTTCTAGACTTGTAACAATTTTTGTGTATATACTTTAGAAATCCAATTAATATTGTGCTTGTTTTTTGTTGATTAATTGTTTTCAGATGTCTATTTCTTGCATGAAAAATATTTAAAAAGTATGATATTCAAATTAAAAAAAACATGCAGATAAATCCGCGGATTACCCAATCTGCCTCATGATCTGAAAAATCTAATCCGCAGTGGGGCGGGGCGGGGCGGGTACGGATTTTAAGGAACCCGCCGCAAACCTGCCCCTTGCTCAACCCTACTTTTGTGTCCACCTTTGCACTAATTGTGAAATATGATTTTCCTCCCAACTCAGCTGGACAAGTGCCTGCCCTTGCTTAACCTTACTTTGGTGTCCACATTTGCATTAATTGTGAACTATGATTTTCGTCCCAACTCAGCTGGATAAGTGCACTTACCTTGCCCAAGTTGTTCACTCATACCTTCAAGGTTGTCAATGGGTCAAATGTATACTGATAACCAATAATAAACATATTCTCCTTAGTTGAAAAGCTATGGCTTATCTATGTGCCAACAGTAAGTGAAGAGTTAAAAGCATGGTAGTAGGATCCTTTTAGAGTATCACCCTTCTTGTTCTTTTATTTCAAAATTAATCAATCAAACCATGGAGAAGTTTAAAGCCAGCTTATCACTTCGATAGAATAACATTTCTCAATGTAAAATTTGAGTAAATATACAAAAATATTACATGAAATAACAATCACATAAATAGATGAAAATATGCACACATACAACTGGAGGGAGCATATATTCCTATGTATTATCCGTTAATCAATTTCTTAGCACTTCAAATTGGCCTTTGAAATATCGAATAACTAAAAAAACAACTAAACTTTACCTTTTGCTTTTCTAAATGAAAGCTATTTAAACGCCTCACAGAGTCAAGGCAACAATATGATCAGCATTTGAATGACTAAGTACAACATTGTTTTTTGTGAAGTTCCGAATCTTGGTGTCATGATAGATCAGTGTCGAGTGAGAGATCATTGCTTTCAATAGTACCAAGTGAGAGAACATTGCTCCCAACCACTCCAGAGAAGTTAACAATGGGGTTAGAGCCGTCAGGCGTCAAATGAATACTTGGCGGTTCTGCTTGGCGGCTAAGTGGTTCTGGTCGATTTTTGTCCAATGTTGGTCAAGTTTCCTTTTTCAACCTTTGTTTTGCTCCCCACTCCAAATATTTCTTTGATTCACCTTTCTTAATAGTTTTTCTTTCTAATCATTATTATAACAATGGATGCAAAGAGGAACTCATATAATCCAAAATTAAGACTAACGAATCCAAAATTCATGAAATGGCCACTATGTGTTATGTGATCCATAATATTTGGCTCATTATTCTTTTTCTATTAATAATTAATTGAAAAATTCTCTCACACAACACAAAAAATACAATAAGATCAAAATCATTAAGTTTGACTAAAAAGATTCTAAATTTCTATTTTTATTAATTTCAAGTTTATTAAAAATTTAATATTAATTTGGTTTTAATGGCATGTATATTAAAGTTGTCAAATTACCTTATCTAGATTAATGGCATGCCAAACAATAGATGAGCAAATTAGTGTTGATCTAAAAAGATTAATTGGGTTTCCAATTTGAATTTTCTCATTCGAGTTCAACATAAATATGAACCAACAAACTTTGGATTAGAACAACCCAAACCTGTGAAAGGTTGTTTCAGAGAACATATTGAATAATATTTTATATTAAGAATATTTATAATTTGGAGTTTATGCCTCTGTATTGTATTATGATCATTTTGATTAAGAGCTCCAATCTTCGTCGTGTCACTTATATGTATATACTGGAGTATTTTGAATGTGCACAAAATCAATACAACCAGTTTAGCTTGACAGTAAGGTTATTAAGAGGAATTTTTTTTTTTCTCATCAAATGAAACATTAATCTATTTACAACTTGTCAATCATCTTTTTTTTTTTTATATATATATTGATTAATTAAAAAATGATTACTTAATCCACGTGTTTTTTATAATAAATGAAATGGTGAGGGTGCAATATATATGGTGATGGTGCAAGTTATATATATGAAGTACAAAATCACCCCCAGGCTCGTAGATTAGCCTGTGCAAGCAGAACACTTGCACAGGGCCTCCACATTTTTAAGGGCCTCCGGTTGCCGAAGTTCCTTGTACCTAGCCCCCTCACCAGATTTCATGGAAGATAGAAAAAGGGGCTGCTGGTGGTCTGGTTTATGGCGGTTGCAAAGATGAAAGGAAGAAGAAAAAAAGGGAAGGGTTGCTTTTAATGAAACGGTGCGCATCACACTTTTAATTATTTGACACTGCTCAGGTTTATGGGCCTACGGTGAGGACGCTTTTCTATTTTCCTTTTTCTAATTCTCTTTAGGCTGTCTGCTATCAAATAATTACATAAGCTTTACTATATCTTTTTCATAGCTTTTGAGTGTTATTAATTCCGAAACTCTTCTTGTAAAGTATTATTTCTTCATTTAATTCATTTTTAATTTTGTAGTTCCCCTTTGACTTTTTAGAACAGGGCCCCTAACAGTCATTCAACAACCCTAATCACCCCACATCATAAACTTGCGGGTGCACATCAAGCACGAATTTACAACCGATTACAAGAAGTTTACAAAACTTTTTGTCAAATTTCAAACTATTAATTTACCATGAATATATGAAATGAAAGATTCGTAAAAATATTTTGAATCTCCATGTACAGTAAATAAATAGTATATATTTTGATAAATTTACAACCAACTTATAATTAAACTATGATAAATAAAAGGGTAAATATATAACCAAAGTTTTA
Organism: Croton laevigatus; assembly: GCA_949640765.1. Lineage (NCBI taxonomy): Eukaryota > Viridiplantae > Streptophyta > Magnoliopsida > Malpighiales > Euphorbiaceae > Croton > Croton laevigatus. The sequence goes on along the minus strand of CATIWJ010125884.1, from coordinate 13,094 downwards.
GACAAATAATAGTATAATTTTCAAAAAGATAGACAATAATATGAAAAATTAATTCTTGAAATATATTAATTATTTTAATCTGTCTCTATGATTATTGGGGGGCTCGTGACAAGTTGCCCTAGCTTGCAATTGTTGGTTTTCGTTTGTTCCCTTATGATGGCTGATAACATTTTTCGAAAAGAGCATCTCCGATGTAACACTTTCTATTGACTTACTTGTTTAATAAAATGGAAGGTGTCAAAGGAGGTATGAATGAAAGTCTATATGTTGACATTTAATTTAAAATTTTTGTCTCCAATACAACATTTTCTATTTTGTTTTATAATTTAATAACTAAACAATAATAATGCACCATTAAATGTAGATATTGTCTAGAAGACCCTCTAAAAATAAAAGGTGAGCTAGATAATGTCAAGTCCACATAAGTTTCACATCTAAAATAGACATTAGCATTAGAAAATATTTTTTTTTTTTAAAAAAATCATATATGTGGCAAATAGATTAGTCAACTCATATCTAAGATCATCAATGCTGGAGTGATGTATGTTAAATTTGAGGAATACAATTCATTTCCCATATTTACCGTTTTCTTTGTAATTTGTTTGAAACTATAAAAAGTATTTATTGTTCAATAATATAAAATTTCATTCACTGAAATAGCAACTTGTATATAAATTTAAATGGTTTGAAATTGCATTTGCTTACCCATCTTTTGTCCATATGAAGGGATCAAAGTGTACATTAAAAAGAACATATAGTCAGGCTTAACTATATAAATAATCACCCCTGTTAAACTGAGAAATTATATCCAATCTAGCACACTTTTAACTTTTTTGATTTAAAAAAATAGCACATAAGTTTTACATTTAACAAAATAGCACTTTTATTATACTTTTACCATTATACCTTTTAATATTTTATATCAAATTACTTTAGTTATTATTTAAGAAAAAATTATCAGAAGTCGGAAATCGTCCTCCAACATCGATCTACTCCTCACCATGGATGGTGTTTTGCTTGCCTGCGTCGATTTGGTCCTTGGCGTGGACGTCGTCCTCCATTCGATGACCTCAAGCAACTAAACCATCAAAGATGATGGTCGCTTCTTTGTCGGTGTCTATCTTCATCGGGAATCAACAATTGACGACCTCAAGCGACTAAGCCATTGGGAATCAACAATCGCACCTCCAAATTAGTAAAGTTTCGGAGACCTCCAGATCGGTGAAATTTTGAATGCCATTGAAGAAGATGAAGCTCTCCATCGACAATTGTACCTTTATCGACCTCCAACACAATTTGCGAAAGAAGGCTAGGAGTTGAAGATACAGATCAGAGAATTGCGATGCTGGTGGTTGCGATTATTTCTTCGTTTTTTATTTTTCATTTTGATTTTTGCGGTTAGAACATAAGGAAGCAAACAACGACAAGTCTGTGGCAATGCTGCTAGGATTGCCGTGATTATTACAGCAAGTCTATGTCAAGGACGACAGTCACTTCTTCGTCGGCGTTGATCTTCATGTGGCAGCTGGCGTTCAAAGGAGTTGAAGATGAAGTCCTTTTTTTTAGTTTAGCGCCCTTATTTTTTAAAAAAAAAAAAAGACCCTTGATTTTTTGCAAATAAACCCTTGTATTGATTGAGATTGAGTTATATTGAAAAATATTAATAAATTGTTTAGAATATTGATGGTTATTGATATATACTGATAAATATTGACAATTACTGATTTAATTTTCTAACGAAAGTCGCCGAAAAAGGCTCAGCTATGGTGGGGAAGTTTGGAATAATTATAAATTATATTGACGGATATTGATATATATTGATTGGTACTAAGCTATATTGATTTATATTAACAAATACTGACTTTTAATTTTCTGGTGAAAATCACTAGAAACCGCCCAGCTATGACGGTGGTCAATTTTCCAACCACTTGGTAAAGTTTGGAAGAATTTTAAATTATATTAACAGGCATTAACGTATATTGAATTATATATTTTCGAATCACTCATTATATAATAATAATTATTATATACATAGAAGAAATAAGAAATTTAGGTATATTTTAACTCCTGAAAAAAAAATTCCTAATTAAATATTCAATAAAATGGAATTAAAAAATCTTCAACATTTTTCAATGTTATAAAAGTCGATATTTCAAAAATATGGGGCTCCCAAAACCTAAGGTTTTCTAATTTTATTTGAGTTAATTTTGCATCCATCCTGGGTGCCTGTAAAAAATTGTGGGGCCAAATTTTTTTAAAAAAAATATAAAATTACAGTGATGTAGTAATTATTTTTAAAATTTTTGTAAGGAGTTAAAAAAAAAAATTTGTATTCTAACATTGAACCAGAAGCAAGGAGAGTAAAATATTATGTCTGTTTCGTTTATTACATACAGCTTGATAAATATTCTGTCTTTCCTTACCGTCCAACAAATCAAAAGAAGCCCTAAAAAGGCGCTCCTTCCAGGCAATTTCTATTACTAAAGTCTAAAAGCAAGAATCAACATAATCTATCGAAAGTAACGGTATGGAAGTAGCAAAAAATTAGACTGCAAATAGCAAACACGAAAATTTCAAATTCAAACGTAGAACCGGCACTTCTATAGTAGCCCACCCCACGTCGACTCCATAGATGTTGACTCCACACCGTTTTCTCTTTTAAAAGCATTTATTTATCGTAATTGAAAAAATCCTTCCCATTTCTTGAATCCATCATTCATTTATTAAAATCTGTGTTTGAATCTTTCTAATCTTTAATAGTATTTTATTTTGTTACTTTTTCTTGTTTTGATATAGAGAGAGTAGTGGTTGGTGTTTGATCGTCAGCATATATATAATTTTTTTTATTGATTGATTAGTTAGGCTATGACTAATCTTTCTGCTTACGTTAATCTAATCCATTTTTCTTGAAAATTCTGAAAAGTTATTTAGCAATTTTTTTTTCCCTAAATCTTGTTTGTTTATTAAAATGTCAATCTTAAGCAAGAACAATGGCAACAGTAACAACATGACCGCACCTTCATTCCATGAATTCAAGAAACAAGCTTCTTTTTTCTTTAAAGAGAAGATCAAAAGTGCTAGATTGGCTCTTACAGATGTTACTCCTGCTGAACTGTAAGTTTTTCTTTGATTTTATTGTTTTTGAAATGTTAATTTTATAATTTTATATGGGTTTTGCTTGAATATTATGATAGATTGACTGAAGAAGCTACAAATGGTAATCCATGGGCACCTGACACTCGTACTTTAGGATCTATCTCAAGAGCTGCTTTTGAAGTTGATGATTATTGGAGAATTGTTGAGATTTTACACAAAAGGTTTGAAATTTTTTAATTTAAATTGCAAATTATTTATAAATATATGTTATGTTTTATGAAAATTCTTTTTTTTTTTTTTTTACCAGGTTTTTGAGATTTGAGAGGAAGAAATGGAGGATTTCTTACAATTCATTGATTGTGCTTGAACACTTGTTAACCCATGGACCTGAAAGTGTATCAGGAGAGTTTCAGAATGATCAAGAAGTTATTAAAGAAATGGAAGGATTTCAATACATAGATGAAAAAGGGTTTGTGATTTTTATTTATTTATTTTATAGATTTCTTGAAAATTTAAGGTATGATGATCATAAGATAAGAGAATATGATATGCAGATTCAACTGGGGACTTGCTGTTAGAAAGAAAGCAGAAAGAATATTAAAACTGCTGCAGAAAGAAATATTGCTGAAAGAAGAAAGGGATAAAGCAAGAAAGTTGACCAGAGGGATTCAAGGATTTGGTAGCTTTTGCCAAAGATCACAAGGAATTCTTCAAGAATCATCTTCTCATGGAACTTTCCCAAGAAGCAATTCACACTTTAACAATCATCAAGAAAATGATCAAGAAAATCTGATGCAGGAAAATGATAAATCTCTGAATCCCATTACTGATCAGGGGAAAAGAATGCAGAATTCGAATTTGGATAATGAGTGGATGCTTGAGAAACCTGAAACAAGTTTCAAAGAAAATATGGCTCCTGGAGAAAAGGAAGAGTTCCATAAATGGAATAGCACAGGTGAGGATAATAATCCACTGTTAGAAGATGGAAAAGATGAAGTCCTAGGGATTGTAGAAGAAGATCACCCATTTTGCGTTGCTGAAAAGGAAACTGCCTCTTCCCTTCTTCCGGTGAGAGAAGGAATTAGGGTTTGAGATTTTGTTGCAGCAGATACCGCATCTGCAGAATTCCTCAGAATAGCTTATATGTTGTTGTTGCTGTCATTTTATGTTGCAGGTTTGAAAATGTTGTCTTATTGTGCTAATGTATACATTCTAAGACATGTTTGTCTACCATTCCATGAAGCGTTTTATCAACAATGTTATGACAGAAATTCCTGTATTACGAGGAAGGAATAACCTGAATAATAAATATGGGGTTCACTCGACTATCAGTAAGGTTTACTGCAAGAATTTGCATAATCTGCATACACATAAAAAATATGGAATTTAATTAATTAATTAATTTCTTGTACATAATGTTGCAGTAATACTATTTCCTCCTGTTAATTGTTTTATATACAAAGGTTAATACAAGGACTGCTAAATACATGATTAACACTAAGACATCACATAATCAATTTGAATCATTTTAAGATTTGCAAAGCCAGTCTTGAATAGCAAGACGAAGAGCATGATTAGGAGTGAGATTCAAGTGACTCAACTTCAAATTTGTCATTGGAGATGTTTCACCCCCATTTTTCAACCATCCACGCAAGGCTTCTCCTTCGTATGTGAATCCATCAGCTGCGACCTGAGGATCATGCATTATTTCCTGGAGAAAAAGACAATGAAATGTGAGAAAATATGCAAACTATAATACCTTCTTCATCCCTGCGTATGATGACCAGGTACCTCGCCCCAGGGCGTGGTAAGTTCATCATCAGAACAAATTTAAGAATATTTCATTTTCCAACCTGAAAAATGGGGCACAAGAAGAATGATGGCACTGGTCGTTCTTCTGACACATGCAACCGTTCCAATTCCCTAACCAGTGTAGGTGTCAAATCAGGTCTCTCCCTGCTGCTCAATTCGCAGAACTGTAGCCCCAACTCCACCAATCTTCTTGACACAAAAGTTGGCCATTCTCCTGCTGAAGTATCGAAAATTGATGCTAATTTCCCGCATGACATAGTTCTACGCACCTCACCTACCAACCCATGCGGGGGCCGTCCAGTGAGCAGCTGTAGGATGATCACTCCGAAGGAATAGATATCGGACTTGGTTGTTAGAACTCCAACCCTATGGAACTCAGGATCCATATATGGAAAAGCTCCCTTTGGCTCAGTGCCTCTGCGAAAGCTTGGGGAATAAATAGCATCATCTGTTACCAGTCTGGAAAGTCCAAACTCGCATATTTTGCAGCTCATTTTGGAATCAAGTAAAATATTTTGCGGTTTTAGATCACCGTGGACAATCTTTTCAGGTTTAGAAGAGTGCAAGAAGCAAAGTGCACTTGAGATTTCGGCTATGATGCGTGCCCGGTCCTTCCATGTCAAGGGAGATATGCTGCTTCGCCTAAACAGGCAGTCGTTGAGGCTCCCATTGGACAAGTACTCGTATACAAGAGACCATGCTTCTGGGCATGCACCAAGTAAAGTTACTAGATGAGGATGCTGTAATTTGCCAAGAACTTGGACCTGCATACACAGATAAGTTAGGTTCCTGCAGACAATCAACAATACATTGTTCGCAAAGCTAGTTGGCCCTCTGAAGTGCTATTAATATCACAAGCAGCACTTAATTGCTATAAAACACACACACAGCACATTTACCTCTTTTTGAAACTCTGATTGGCCTTGCATGTTGTGTGGATGTAGCTTCTTTATTGCAACCGTTCTACCCAACATTTCACCCTTGTAAACACAGCCAAATCCTCCCTGCCCAAGTTTGAAGCTTTCAGAGAAATTGCATGTCGCAGTTTTTAAATCGGATATTGAAAATTCGGACAACTCGGGCAACACTTCAACAAAACCAAGAAACCCATTACAATGTGGAGCTGTAGCATGCCCACGGTTTCTCCAACGCTCCAGCCAACGCACAGCTTCCATTTTCTGCTGACGGATCTTCTGCTTTTCCTGTCTTAGAGATGCAATGGAAGTTTGAATGAGTTTCAATTCTCCAGCAGCTTCATCTCGTCTACGATTTGCTTCCTGAGCACGACTGTCAAGAAGAGCAATATTTCTCATAGTCTTCCGTAGCTCTTTTGTTATCTCTTCTTTCTCATTCAAGAGTTTTTCTTCTTCCTCCATTGTACTCCTCAACTCATCTTCAGCTTCTATTCTAAGTTTAACTTCATTTGCATATGCAGAATCAAAGAGTTTGACCTGAAGAGAACTAGGAATCAGGCTTCTGTCATGGGAAAACAGAAACTCAACTGGATGACATGACCAAAAGATTATATTTTCAATATCAGTGAATATGTTACTCATATCTCCATCTAGGAAGTAAGATCTCCTAAACTTCACAAATCCAAATAAATAATCTTAAAATTTGCTGATGCTAATTGTAATGTGAAGCACAAAGGAATAATTTCACCAATTGACAGAAAACACAGAAAAATAGAATTGAAACTCTATATACCAAAAGCAAGATTTTTTTCCGAACGGCAAATTAAGTTTTTTAGTTAAATTATTAGAATTCGAACCCATAACCTTAGGACAGGAAACTGTATCACTCTAACCATTTGAGCTAGAGGTCCTTCGCAACACCAAAAGCAACTTGATGTTCCGAGTTTTCTTTTCCTTTTACTCTCCCATTTTCTTATCTTAATCTGATATGACCACAAACTGAGAAGCAATTTGAAACAAGAAAAGCATAACCTTAAGAAAATCTAAAAGTACAAGGCATACAAAATGAAATGATTACCCTTACTGTCATCATAGTAAAAGCTTGATGCAAGCCCCTGAAAATAATTTTTACCTTGCTGATGACTTCCAGAGTTTTGGACTCCAATTTTTTGCGCTTCGACAGTTCCTCAAATGCTTGTTTCCTCAATACTTCTGCTTCTATCCTTACTTCAGCCAGCTGACAATATAAGTTCTCCTCATCAACTTTTGAATCAGAATCTACAGACACCCTTCTCTCTGTGCTAGTCTCTGAGCTACAACTTGTAGAGCTAGATGAACTTTGAGTAGAGTGGACAAAACATGCATTGGTAGAACTGGATCTAGTCTGTGATACTGGCGCTTCTGCACAGGTTGAGTCACTTTGTACCCAATCACTAACCCAAGCATGAGTTACACCTACTGTAGAACTGGATCGGCGGCATTCTGGGTCAAATGGCAATATGCTCCTACTATACTGCATAGAGTGAGACCTTGAAGTTTGAGTAGTTGCACCTAGTAAGTGGTCAGCTGGTGGTAAAAGACACGATCTTTCAAAAGCTTCCCTTATCCACAGATGTTTTCCTTTGTTGACAAACCATATTTCACAGATCGGTGGGGTATTTTTGGCTACAAAGTTCACTTTGTTGGAGCTCTTTTTCACCTTCATGCAACTGCACAAGGCAATTAGTATTTCCAACAACAAAAACACAAATAAGCAAATGAATAAAACTCCTCAATAACTCTACATTAAACCAAAGGGGAAAAACCAGAAAACCTATAAGTTCAGTATCTACAAGAATAGCAGTAAAACTAAAATTACATAGAAGATGCTATTCTGCCGCAAATCTTACTTAAGAGGCCATGCATTATTCAGAAGTCCAATTCCTTTTTGTTTACTATCACAAAAACCCAAAGCCAACTTCAACAATCAAGTAATAAACAGAGCCTTGTCTAGATCATGAGTTAATATTGAATCCAGTCTCACACTATATATTAATGCATGATAAACAAGAAACTGAAAAAAAAAAAAAATTAAATATGCACATTTCGTAGATTTAATTGTCAAGCAGTAGCATCCATGATTGAGATGATATGGTTCTCATTGAAGTATAATTGAAGCACATATGATTGATAAACCACTTACTTTTCTGGTACAGCTCCCATAACTAGCTTTCTGGCACCATGTCTGTTTATCAGTTCTACTATTCCTTTCTCTACTTTGTTGCATTCAGTTGTAATAACCCTTGCTTCAACCTGCAAAGCAACCATATTCCCTGAGATAAATAAATGACTTGAGTGTAAAGATAAATATATGGGGAAAGTCTAATGTCTTCATGGCAGAATGGCATGAATAATGATGATGCTCAGGCCTAAATGTGGAAAACAAAACTAGCTAGAAGTTTGGAGAACTATATCATTTATAACATGGCATAAGATAAAACCCTTCTCTGTCAAATAATATACAACCACCAGAATATCAAAATCCTGTTGGGAATTTTCACATATTATGATAAAATCAGAATTGTTCCGAAATGAGATGCAGCAATTACGTTGGCTGAACTATACAAATCCATTGCCTCCATCCAATTCTGGTTAGAACAAAAATTAATACTCTTATGATATGCTACTAAAACCCTTGACCCTTTATCTATCCTAGAGACAGATATTCAAATCCAGCACTATGAATAATTACATGCCAATCACAAGAAATTAATTCGCAATGCACATTGACATGATTTTCCTAGAAAAGCAGAAAGCTATAATTTATGGTGAGTGAAAGGATGTGTCATATCCAGGAAAATTGTTGAAACAGTCTATAAGACAAGCACAAATCAAGACAATTAGAACATTTTATATATGATGAACATCAAGTTTTCTGTAACCATACCAATTAATCACAAAGTAAAAAAGAAAAGAAATGTGGAATACAGTAAGATACATTAGCTCTGTGACAAATGGCCAAGTAATTCTCTAACATCTTCCTTGTCAATTCCCTTTCCTCTCTTCTATGTGCTGAAACTACTTCAGCATTTGCTTGACTTGCTGGTAGTTTTCCCACTGCAGAAAATATCTAAGAATTGTTATAACTTAAAACAACTTAGAAAACTTAAATTACTTATCTTTTAGACACAAGAAATGTGAAATTAACAGAAATGGGGAAAGCACAGAAAGAGAGAGAGAGTTACATAGAGTTGGTATAACAGAAGAGGGCTGATGAACATGTAGAATACAAAATTCTGTCTTCCCAAAGCGTTTAATACTCCATTGAAGCAAATCCACAGCTTTTGAAACAGATTTCCCCACAGCTACATACACCTTTTCACCGCCACCGACAACACCAGCTTCTTCCACAATACCCGGCAGTTGAGAACTCGCCGTCCGGTCATACCCAACTCGGAAACTTCCTGGGGAAGACAACCCAGCAAAAGATTCGTGGGTCGGGTCATGGTGTGGCGCGTGGGCGGGTTTCAAAAGCTCCATAAGTACAGGGTGAGGTGAGAGGTAAAGATGGTAGCTTATTGGCGACAGAGAGGATGAGTTTTGTTTTATTGCAATATGGAGTCGCATATGGTAGGACAGAGACAGAGAAAGAAAGCCACATAAAAGAAAGTGAGATTTTCTTTGATAAGTATTGATAAATTCATTTAATAGATCGATTTTCTTTCACTTTCTTAGCATTTTCTTTCAGTGTTCGTTTCCAGGAAAAGACAAAAGGCTCTCGCCCGCCACCGCTTGACATTTCAGGCTGACTTATAAGAGTAGTTACCCAAAGCTGAAGCCTCAAGAAAATGGTTTTTTTAGGGGCGAAATTTCAAATTTTAAAAATATTCCTCTCAGTTATAAAACTATTTATGATCTGTTCATAATATGTTTATATTTTATATATATAAATTTTATAAATTGTTCATCTTGTATTTATATTTTATTTATAAAATTTTTATAAATAAAAGGACTATTTTTAGACTTAAAAATATAAAAAAGTTATTTTTAGACTAAAAATTTTTTTAAAAGGCTATATCTTTCTAAATTTCAAAAAAATGGAGCCATGGGCTTTTTCCAATTTTTTTATTGGTTGACTTCTTTTAATTAATTCAGTTGAATTCTTTTTTAATAATTTTTGACTGAAATTTTTTATTTTTTAGTAGCATGATGACGTTAGCCATTTTTTTTCCCCCTCAAAAAGCTTTTATTTTTTTATAAACTATGAGAATAAAAAAAATAAATAACAAGGAAGATAAGAAATAAAATTTCCAATAAATTAAAAAAAAAGTAATAAAATATTCAATTAATTTTGTAATTTTGTTTAGAAATATGACGAGATTGACTTTCACAGTGATCATACGTTTATCACATGATCCTAAAGCATGCTATACCTAACATACAAAAGACTTTCGCCCATTAGACTATGTAATGTCTTTTTTTTTTTTTGACTGTGTAATTCGAAATTGTTACAAAGTCGTATATAGTAGATTAAAGTGCATACTTTCATCTATTATATATATATACATCATAGTCAATTTACTTTTATTTGATAAGTCCATCAGAGATAGTGCCCTCGCTGCATTTGAAACTTCTCATTACATGTAGCAAAGAAGAAAATTAAGAAGGGATGTTTTGCACTTAAACATGAGATATCGAAAGCGTATGAGAAAGGGATGTTTTGCACTTAAAACTGAACTGTGGAAAGCGTATGAGAGAGTTGAGTGGTCGTTTTTTAGTCAATCATGCCTAAATTAGATTTTAATAACTTTGTTAGTCTAGTTCAGTTGCGGATTAGAAATAATTTATGTGAGAGTGAATAAATATACAATATATAGAAAAATTAAAAAATATAGAAAATATCTATTAGCTATTTTTTGTTTGTTTTATATATAATAATTATTATTATAATTAAATAATTTTTTATTTTAAATAGTAAAAATTGTTACTCTATTATTAAAATTTTAATCTTTTATATTATCTTCAAACATTCATTAGAATTTTATAACAAAATAAAATTAAGATAATAATAAAAAGAAGATAAAGAAGTGGAGAAAATTAAAAATATATAAATAAGAATGAAATTAATAAAAAGTATTTTGAACTAAAATTTTATTTTATTATTTAATTATAAAAAATTGAGTAAGTAGAATAAAAATAAAATAGTAAATTATTTAAAATTTTTTTAATATTTCTCAATTAAATTAAAATAATGATTCTTTAATAACTTATTGAAATACTAAATATCTAGAGTTTAAATATATAATGAAAATGGTTTATATATATATATAATAAAAACTATTATAATTTTATTAGATTATATTAATAGAAGAAATAAATAGAATATTAAATAAAATTAAAAATATAGAAGTTAACATATTAAACTATTAAATATCTAAAAATTAAATATTTAATGAAAATGGTTTAAAAACTATATATAATAAAAAAAACTATTATAGTATTATATTAACAAAAGAAATAAATAAGATATTAATTAAGAAAATAGAAAAAACAAACAACATATTAAATAAAAAGTAAGTGAAAAATTCAACCATCATAATATTTTGGAGAATTGAATCCAAAAGTACATGATCAAGAAGCAAAATTTCCACCATTATAATACTAAAAAATTTATGTTGGAGTATACCATTTTAATAAATTTATTTTATTCAATGTAGACAAATGCTTACCTTAGCTCAAGAAAAATACATTAGAAATTAAAATAATAATATAGTTATAGTGTAGTAGAAACATGTTAGCATAATAATTAAAAGATTTAGAATTCAATGCCTAGTGCTTATATAAATATATTTTATTTTTTACACATGGAACGAGTATCAAGTACCCATATGTAATTACTCGCTCGCCTATCCATTTCACAACGGGTACTTAACATTAGCTATCTGCCCCATTACCTATTTTTCACTATTCAAATAGATAAAAAAGGGTGGGTCAATAGCCATCGGTAGTACTAGCCTTTTAACATCTTTTGTTGTGATTTTACTTTGTAGAGAACACATATTTTATATAGGTAAATAAGTTTGAATAAAAAAAAAACCTAAAATTAATGGATAAAATACAACCAAATTAAAAGGTTCACTAAACAATGTTTTAAAACCCAAAATAATATTGTTGACTAGTTAGCCAGTTTGATTTCTAATGAAAGTTATGATTTTATTCTAAAAAGCTTGAGAGTGTGATTTCCTTCAAAGAAGAAAAAATTAATTTCTTTACATTTCTTATTTCTGTACACTATTTTTAATCAATAAAATGTGTTTTTTTTTTGGGAAACAAAATGTCTTATTTAACTTCTTTACGTTTCTACTGCTTTTGAACATAAGAATTACTATTTGATACTTATTATCACAATTCAATTTTTTTATTTCAACATGATTGAATATATTAAGAAAAACTTTACAACCTTTTGACAGGTGGATCTATATATATATATATATATATATATATATATATATATATAAAAGAAAAGATCTAAAACTCAGTAGCTACCATGAATAGTTAAAAGTGGCCGATAACATTTTTTCCTCCTTAAAGTATAGTTAATTGTGACTTTTAGTTCCTGAAAAAACTAGTTGCATCTTTTGACATTTGAAGTATTTAAAAAATCAACTTTCGCATCCTCTGTCCATCATCAAACGACGCGTGATGCTCAAACTGACGGAAGGAGCGTGAGATAGTTTTCTCACTAGCAAAACAGCGTCGTTTTGCTAGTGAGAAACGATGTAGTTTTGGTCAAGAATTAAACTGAAAATTGTCATAGTTTAGTTTGTATTATTTTAGAAAGTTTAGGGACTAAACTGAATTTCTTCTTCTTCTTCCTTAGGCAACCCCGATTGAATTTCCTCAGTTTCTCCTTTGTCTTCTTAGATCTGCGACGACGTTAATCTCCATTTGAGGTCTGAGATTATCAAGCAGTCGAGCCTAGAAATACAGCCTAGTCGTTGAACTCTTTGGAACAAATCTGATTCGTTTCTAGCTTGTATTCGTTTCCAATCTCCATCTTGTGTTTACAACTCAGGAACCAATTTGCAAATTTAATAGAGAAAACCCAAAAATTTCATTCAATATTTGGAGCAGATATGCCGTTCAGATGTATTTGCCGTTCAAGATGAATGTTTCTTCATCAAGCTAATCTATAAAGTGGTTTGCTTATTTTTCACTATCTATATATTCCTTCACAAATCTAGCTCAATTAAAAAGAAGATTTTAGGTAAATAGCTATTTATTCTCGGGCTC
>CATIWJ010125855.1:0-27644 GCA_949640765.1 Croton laevigatus | reverse complement strand
GTGAATTTCTCTGGTCTTTCTGGCATCGACATTGGGTGTGAACCTGGAATAAGCCCAGATCCGTTAAGCATCACTAGCCTAGAACTAGATCCAGAAATTGCCAGTTGAGGACCAATAGGACCACTTTGTCCAATTTGGTTTCCAGAACCAGTACCAATAGGACCACTTTGTCCATTTTGGTTTTCAATACTATTACCTCTAGCAATTTGAATTAAATCAACCATAATCTGTAATTTCAAAATAAAACAGATAAGTAAAAAATTTTGAAATTTCAACAAACAAAATAATTAAATTTGAATTTTAATGAAGGAAATTCGGTTTAGTCTCTAAGTCCAAAAATTCGAATTTTAGTTCTCCAACGTTAAGGTAAATCCAGTTAGGGTAACCCTGCAATTCCTAATCAAATCTCGTCATAAGATTGTTAGATCCGTTAGTACGGAAATAGAAAATAAATAGAATTTATTAATCAGAAATTGCAGATAATAATTACAATAAATAAAATATGAACAAAATGTAAGTAAGGATTAACCCACAAACTGAACTTAAACCTTTAACCGAAAGAGGAAAAAATGAAGAAACTGAAGTAGCTGAGGCCTGTATGAACAGTCTCCTTAAGACGAGATTTGTCCTTACCAGACAACTGTCTCCCAGGATGCAACAGCGAGCGTAGGTGAACACAACCGTGAGTAAAGCTTATCACCGGAACCTAGAACTAGAGACTGCCCAAACGAAAGCAAGAAAGAAAACTAATTTCAGATTTTGGTGGAAAATTTGGAATTATTTAATGCAAATTAGGAAGCTGCCTTATAAAATACGGATTGCAAAAAAAAGACACGTTTAGCATATGAGACAGCAACTGTTTTTATAGGCAACCTGTGAAAAGATAAGATGGAGGTATGGCCGTGTTTAAGTCAGATTCCAATTTAGTCTTTGAATCAGATTAAACAATTGAACGGATAAGGAATAAGGTTTTAATTCATATAGAATAAAAACACTGCTAACTGCTAATTCGTATTGAATTAGAACTGCAAAAACTTGGACAGAAGTAAAAATGGGCTGAGCCCGTCATGGAACTTGCTGGATCGGGATTGGGATTTGCACCCCCTGAGCCCGTTATGTTTATATTGTTATACCTTACAAAATGGTCTTTCAATATAAACCACTCTGCCATCCTATTATTTAATCAATGTGGGATTGGTGATTTTAACCCACTTATTATTGTCCTAAGCATTCTTTGAGATTCAATTTCTCATTCACCTTAAATCCGTTTTGAGCATATAATATACCGTTGGAATGCTCTCATTGCATATAATACATTGACACATTTCACATTATTCAAAACGCAATTTTACCCTTAAATAATTATGCTCAAAATTGACCAATAATCACTTAAACACTCCAAAATTTTCAACAGAAATTACAATAGATAGATCTTAAAATTGGAGAAAAAATTACAACATAGATAATACTTTTCAAGTTTTATTTTACTAAATAGTGTGTAAATTTTGTATACAGATGAATAACATATATTTTATATTTTTACTATTTTAACCGTTTCTTAATTTCTTCATCATTATTATTGTTTAAAAAAAACAGAAAAGTCGAAATTGCGACACAAAATTGTCAAAAACCACCGCCACACCATCAGAATTGGTCAGATGATGTCGCCAATCTTCAGCTCGGGCCACAAAGAGCTCCATCAGCACTAGAACAAATTTAAATGGTGGCCAAAAGGTGGAAAAGAAGTCAGGTCGACGTTAGGGTTAAAATGCAATTCAAAACTTCAACTGCTATTTTCATGCTATTTAGGTGATTGGACATCCAATCTATTTCCACCGAATGAAAGTGCAAATGAAGTTGAGAATTTGACATCGAGGTTGCCATTGTTGGCCAGAAAAAGAGATCGCCGTTCAAGTACCTTCATCGGTATCACCTTTCTTTTGCATTTTTTTGAGGCCTTCCAACTTTTTTCAGTGAAGATTTAGGTACAGTTAGATTCAACGTCAGAATAGCTTCAATTTGGCATATCCCTTGTCCGAAGAAGAGGCAACTTTTGGTGGCAGAATAAATGGATATCTGAACGATTTTGGATATATTCTGGCGATATGAGTTGTCGGTTAATAAACATCGATAAATGTATATACAAGTCAATAAATGTATATTTAAGGCAATAAATTATATACAAGTCAATATATGTAAATAAATATTCAAATTTACATGTAGATACAAATCAATAAATTATATACATCTCCAACATGAATAAATAAATCTAAAGGAGTAGAGGTAATTTTGGAATATTTTAATTTTGCTGACCAATGCAAAAAGTGCTATTTCTCTATGGTCCAATTTATTTTTTAGAAAGTGCTAGTTTAGATAATGTCCCTAAATTGTATCCAAGTGATACGAACACATACTAATAAACTTTGAAATAAATAAATTAGATGTTTGAAATTCACTTGTAAATAAATTTCTGATCGAACTCATTTGCAAATGAATTTAATGTATTTAAAATAACTAATTTAATTAAAATTGTTTTTTTTTATCTCCAAACATGATCAAATATATTTATATGAGTTACACAAAATTTTAAAATTGAATATTTTCAACTATAAAAGTTAAATGATATAATTCAAAAGAGGAAGCTAACTTATAAGAAAAATACTTGGTTAGGCCAAATTGATAAAATCATTTTCTAGACAAATCCATAACAATTCACCCTATAATATTATTTTAATTCATTAAAAGCTTCGTATGAATAAAAAAAAATTATGATTTTATGACTTTTATAACTCTGATTATCTTTTGTGGAAACACAACCTAAAAGAGAAAAAAAAGAACCCTTTCTACGGAGGTGCCATGGAGGAGCGTTGGTGGAATTGGACAGGCATCATAAGAGGTTGGGTTTATAGTTGCTTCTGCAAACAATGATGGCTCCAATGCCTGCCTGCATGATTATACCCATTTTTATTTTTCCTGCAAGAGACAAACAACCCAAACACATGGAATTTTCACTAATGATTGATGGAGAAGACCAAACACAAACACAAACACAATACGAACAAAAATTAATTAAAATTCCTAACACAAGACATCTATGATTAATTAGAGTGAACTCTAAAACTATGACAGATAGATAGATGTCAAATTGGAAATAATAATAATTAACACAGACAATCAAATCTATGATTAAGGTAAGGTAAGGTGACACCGAAAACGAAATACTATGTTTGTGGGTATGGCTATATATACATATAGATATGACAATAGATAGAAATTAATAGTGAAGTAGTGGAAGACAACAAGGTAGAGACAATGAAAGAGGCAACTTGTGAAGGTGTAATCATAACTATCTTGAATTGAAAGAAAGAGCCTGAAGCTACCAAATATGCTATGCATGTTGTTGATTGTTGAGTATATATATATTTATGTTAGTTAAAGAAAATAATAGTATATATTATGGACCAAAAATAGAGGAAATTTAGTAAAGGTGTAAGCATGGTCTAGATATTTGGGAATTGAATATTTAAGAAATAAAAAGAGGAAAAAGAAAGTAGTGGTGGTGGGGAAGGAATTTTGGCAGAAGGATTAGGGGGGCAATATATGGGGGATATGATATTATTATTATGCGTTGTGTTGTAGATGATGATGATGGTGCACGCCGGCAGCTTTTACCTCAATACCCATATGGCACGCCTGCTCCCACTCACTCTATACTTCATTCATTTCATTTTTTACCAAAAGCTAATCCACTATCTTCACATTCTTACTTTTTTTTTTCTTTAATTTTTGTGGGATACCATACGTATATACCACTTCTTTTTCTTATTAACTCCAATTTAGAGGTCTTCGCTCCTAAACCCTTAATTAAATAATTAATTTTGATAACTATTCTAGTCTCTTTCATGACTAATTATTTTATAGTTCAGAGTTTAATTATTAAATTTATTGATTGTGATTAGCTTTTAATAATTGATAATTGACATTATTATAAGCTTAAACACTAACAAGAAGTTCATATATCAATTTTGATTTCTTTTTGGAAAGCAATAATTAGAGTAAAAAATATTAAATTTATTATCCTAATAGGAGTCCAATTTAACAACCAAAAAGCTGATTTTCAATAGCTTATCAAAATCACCCCTATGTCTTTATATAAAAAAACGTGAGAGGCAGAGTTAAAAAAAGAAAAGAAACCCAAGTCATACTCCAATTTCATCGATTGCTACAAAAGAATCATGCTTATATTCTTGAATCCTTAATTCTCCCTTTTTCTCTAATTATAAAACTTAAGCAAACAAAACTATTAAATGAAAGAAACACAATTTCAATGATTCATCAAATATCCTATTCAATTAGCCCACTCTTAAAAACACAAACATTCCCCCCCTTCTCTTCTTCCATCACTACTACAACAACAACAACAAAAAGTAGTATTTTTGATGTGGCTTTTTTCTTTCTTTGTAATTGATAGATTGTTATGGATACCTTGTTTAGGCTAGTTAGTCTTCAACAATCTGATCAATCTATCAATAACTCAACTAGTAGAACTTCTAGTAGCTCTAGATCTTCTAGACAGCATAATCACTACCATCAAGAAGACGAAGAATGCTTCAATTTTTTCATGGATGAAGAAGACTTTTCTTCTTCTTCTTCTAAACATTACTTTCCTTATCAAAATCAACAACCTACTCCTCCTCCTAATCAACCTTTTGATTCATCCGATTTCTCTTTCTCCCCTTCTCAAGACCTCAACTTTGACTTTTCCGGCAAGTGGGCTTCCAACATTCTCCTCGAAACTGCTAGGGCTATCGCTGACAAGAATAGCGCGCGTGTTCAACAGCTTATTTGGATGCTTAATGAGCTTGGCTCACCTTATGGAGATATTGATTCAAAGCTTGCTTCTTATTTTCTTCAAGCTTTGTTTAGCCGGATGACTGACTCCGGCGAAAGATGTTACCGTACTTTAGCTTCTGCTTCGGATAAAACTTGCTCTTTTGAGTCCACAAGAAAAATGGTATTGAAATTTCAAGAGGTAAGTCCTTGGACTACTTTTGGTCACGTTTCTTGTAATGGTGCAATTATGGAAGCTTTTGAAGGAGAATCCAAATTGCATATCATTGATATTAGTAACACTTATTGCACTCAATGGCCAACGTTGTTAGAAGCGCTAGCGACTCGAACCGACGAAACGCCACATTTACGGCTGACTACCGTGGTTGCAACGAAAACCGGCGGTGCAGCCGGCGGTAGTGGAGGCTTAGCTTCAGTGCAAAAGGTAATGAAAGAAATTGGAAATAGAATGGAAAAATTTGCAAGATTAATGGGTGTTCCATTTAAATTCAACTTTATACACCATTTTGGCGATTTATGTGACATAAATTTATCAGAATTTGATATTAAAGAAGATGAAGCTTTAGCTATAAATTGTGTAGGATCTTTACATTCAGTTACTTCAATTGGTAACCGTAGAGATTATATAATATCAAATTTTAGAAGGTTACAGCCAAGAATTATTACTATTGTTGAAGAAGAAGCTGATCTTGATGTGGGTATTGATGGATTAGAATTTATAAGAGGTTTTCAAGAATGTTTAAGATGGTTTAGGGTTTATTTTGAGTCATTAGAAGAAACGTTTTCAAGAACGAGTAATGAAAGGTTGATGTTAGAAAGAAGTGCTGGACGTGCTATAGTTGACTTGTTAGCATGTCCACCGTCCGATTCAATTGAACGGCGAGAAACTGCCACGCGCTGGTCTTCACGCTTGCATGCATGTGGCTTTACTCCTGCTTTGTTTAGTGATGAAGTGTCTGATGATGTACGCGCTCTGTTGCGAAGGTATAAAGAAGGTTGGTCAATGACACAGTGTAACGACGCCGGAATATTCTTGTGTTGGAAGGACCAGCCAGTGGTGTGGGCTAGTGCATGGAGGCCATAATTCATTGGGTGAATTTTACTTTTTTTGACATTTTCTTTCCTTTTTTGAAATCCAAGTTTAGTGGAGTTATTGGTACGTGTGATGTGTTTTTTGGCACGTGCCGGGATGTTTTCATGGGGTTGAGAAGAAGGGGGAAAAGGGTAAGGGATTGGATTGGCTTTGACTCGAATAGGAATGAAAATCCAATTAAATTTATTTTCATTTATATTCTGTTCACTTTTTTTTTTTAACTTCATGAAAAATAGATTTGATTGATTATGATTTTTTTTTTTTTTACTTCTGCTACTGCTAAAATAAGTAGTCAGCCACTTGAATTCGTAAATAAGTTGGTGATTAAGAACTCTTTTACAATTATGATATGAAAAATTTGTATTAAAATATAATTTTGTTTACTCAATCAAGCGTAACGTGGAGAATGATATACGAATTGTTTTATCATTTACTTAATATTATATTTCCACATTGAATGAGAAATTTATTGAATTGAAATGGTAAAAATTTAAGCATTGAATTGGTTAAGTTAGGAATGTGAAATTATTTTATAATAATATGAATAAGAAATTGTAGAATGAATGACTCATTCAGCTAATTAAAAAAGATTAATTTATGGAATGTTAGCAGCCTGCTCCATTAAGTCTAACTCTAAACAAGCATTAGGAGGAGTATAATTATAATTAATTAATCAAAACAAAGAGCAGGTAATAGAAGCCAAGATATAAGTATTTTGTTTATGAAAATGGTTGGTGTTAGTTCATTAAATTTTAATTTCTTGCTACAAATGTATACGTAAGTCCAAATTTTGAATGGGGTTGGTATTAATTGAGTGTAGTAAGGGTGATATCAGCAATAGGTGTAATTAAACTAATTAGGATGGATTAATTTTTATTAACAAAAGAAATAATATAAAAAAGTCCTTATCTAAACTGGGGTCCTTAAGAATCTTAGGACGGCCAGTGGGGTTAGGGCGTGTTTGGAGAATCCCATAAAAAGGTGTTTGGTCATTAGTGACCACCACAATGCATGTTCTTATTTTCTTGCTTCTCTTCTTTTTCCCCCCTTTCTACAGCTATAATTCATCTTTTAAAAAACTTCTTTTTTCAAATAAAGAAAATGTTGAATCAATCCAATATGTACTAAGCACTATACAATAGAGGAAGGTCCCTTCTTATATGATGGATAACACAAAAGCAACTTCTTTTTTATAGATTGCATATCACAAAAGTAATTCACTTCTTATAAAAATGATTCATATTGATGACAGAATGTGATTTGAAAAACTTTGTTTCTGATCGAACAAAATAAGCGAAAATATTAATAGAATCAAATCCTTTTTTTTTACATAAATATTTTACTCTACTTGGGAAATTTGAGGAATATGATTAATAGGTCTCAAACTCAGAATCTCAAGTCCTAAAAAATGGATGTCTTACCACTAGACTGTTCTCTTGTGCTTGAATCAAATCCCGTCAAATTCAAAAATTTAAACAAACAGGAAATTAGAAAAATTATATATAATGGTCCCACCACTAACACCATGAGTACTCTTCAAACATATTTTTTTGAAAAATAAAAGAAGAGGAAGAAGGAAAAATAATGGGAACTTCTTTTTAGGGTTCACATCTTAATCTTTTGATGAGACTTGCCTCCTTCTTTTACACTGCCAACTTTTTTTATTTTTTTAAAGGGAAATTATTAGGAAGCTTTTATTGTTAAATTATTTATTTATGCATATAACTTTATGTGTGTTTGCAGTTTGGATGCAAATTATTTAGTATTAATTTGAAAGAGCCATACCTTCTTTAACTTAAAGCTTTATTTTTTTATTTTTTTGACTATGACCACAAGCTGTCTGTTGTCTCTAGAATTAATCTTTTCCAATAGGACCAATTCTTCATGGGGCAGATGGATAAGAAAAGATTATTTCTCTTTAAAAAGTGCAATTTAACTTTATCAATCAATATATACTTAATCCACTTATTAGTAAGTACCAAATAATTAATTACCAATTGTTCTATCAATATGTACTTAATCCACTTATTATTAAATTACCAATGGTTATTATTGTGATTATATTATAACTGTTTTACCATTTACATCAGTTATTTATGTAATCGTTTGAATGGACAGAAATCTAAAGTAAAATATCTTATTTTAGTTATTTATATCAGAATTTGGTATATTGGTCATTTTACTTACCACAAAAATTATAATATGTTGAAGCCTCAGTTCGATTTCTACTAATTACATTATTAGCTCTTATATGGTGTAAAATGGGAGGGCTACACAAATACTATATAGCGCATAATGTTATCTGGTCGGTCTATTAGTGGCCTTCATATTATATAATATATATAGAAAAATAATAAACAAAAGAAGGGTTTCAAGGAATACTCTCCTTGAAGAAATTATGCCTCCATTATAAGTTGCTTCTGGATTTGATAGCACTTTCTTCTAGAATTAATCAAAGCCAATAACCAGAATTCTAATAAGCAAAAACTTAAAATTCTCCCAAGAACACATATCGTTTTTTATAGAAAAAAGTAGCAACTGTAGAAAACGGAACAAAGAATTGAACTTATCCTTCCGAATTTGACGGGCAACAATTTTATAACTGTAGGACAGTTCATTAATTTTTGGATTTTATTTATAAACCACCCCAAAAATTAGTAAAATTATTTATTTTCTTCAATTTCCCCAATTGCCCTATCTTTGACCATTAGATATTATTATATTTATTAGTCAACTAAAGCAATTTGGCTATGAAATTTTGGAGTTTCCGTCCAAACTTTTCAAAGATTAACTCAAGTGGTTTGGTTACTTGAGGTTTTTAACTTTCTTTCCCATCTAGTTTTTAATCAATATGGGCTTCATTCATTGTTCTTTACTAACTATTATAATCGTCCCACACTTACTTAGTAAAGTATATTGTTGTTTAATTGTTTCATTTAATGATTTCATGCATAAGAGATATCTTTCGATTTAAACTTATTACTTAGTACTATAATATTTCAAATCCTGTAATAATTGAAGGTTAGATTAAATATATTAAACATCAATCTTTTAGTTAACAAGACGGAAATACTATGCACATAAATCCATTTAACCAAATCAAAACTCAATGTGTTCACCGTGAGCTTGAGAACCACATTATGGCCTTGTGCTACCTCCTATATTAATAAACACTTACAAAACTTTTATTCTCAAGTTTTGATCAAAGCGGCACCGCTCTAGGTAATGGGGTCAAGGTTGCCTTCACAAAGCCTCGACCTTGCTAGACGTTGTTGGCCTTCCCTTGGCTTATTCTAAAACGAGCTTACCTTAAGTCTATGTGGAGGCGGCCTCCTCATAGGTTGAGTGTCTCGCCATCTTCCCCTTTTGTGGATCCCAATTTAGAGAGGAGGTTTACAATGACCATTCTAGAAAAGTGTGGGATTTTCTTATAAAGTCAAAAGACCAGGTGCCTGATATGTTTAAGATATTTTATGCTAGTGTTGAAAGGCAAATGCGAAGAAAATTGAAATGTGTTAGAGCTCATAATGGTGGTGAGTACAAGGGACAATTTGAGAAATATTGCTCAAAGCATAGTATCAAGTTTGAGAAGACAGTTTCTAAAACTCCACAACAGAATAAGGTTGCAGAGAAAATGAACAACACCATTGTGGAAAGAGTTAGATGTATGTTCTCTTATGACAAACTTCCTAATATCTTTTGGACTGAAGCAATGAGAACTACAGTTTACTTGATCAACCTTTTGCCTTCAACCTTCCTTAATGGAGATGTACCAAAAAAGGTATAGCCAGAGAAAGATGTTTCTTATGATTATCTTAAAGTATTTGGTTGCAGAGCTTTTGTTCATATTCCAAAAGATGAGAGATCTAAGCTTGATTTTAAGTCAAAGCAGTGCATGTTTTTGGGTTATGGAAATAAATAATTTGGGTACATGTTATAGGATCCAGTTGAAAAGAAGCTTGTAAGACGTAGAGATATAGTTTTTCTGGAAGATCAAACCATTGAAAACATTGAGAAAAATGAAAAGCCAATGTCTATCAATGAGTTTCCTATTAACTTTGACACAGAACCTCCTATAGTACCACAGTATGATGGTGGAGATGAGTAAGAGGATGATGGTGAATCTATTCAAAATGATGTTGCATTAGCTCTTATAGATGAACCACCTCAATTAAAAAGATTTGTAAGAAGGAGAATATCTTCCTAAAGATATTCTTCTAATAAGTATGACCTTCTAAATTAAGGGGGAGAACCAAAAGACTACCAAAAGCTAATGAAAAATGATAAAAAAGAGTGAGTGGTTAAAGGCCATGGAAGATGAGATAAAGTCCTTACATGAGAATTGCACTTATGACTTAGTGAAACAGCCTTAAGGTAAGAAAACATTAAAGAACAAATGGGTGTTCACATTGAAGACTGAACAAAGCAAGTCATAGCCAATGTCAAGACAAGACTGGATGTAAAGGGATTCGATCAAAATAAAGGCATTGACTTTGAATAGATTTTTTCACCAGCAGTCAAGGTGTCTTCTATCGGAGTCGTACATGGATTAGCAGCTAGCTTGTATTTGGAGGTTGAATGACTTGATGTAAAGACAGTTTTCCTTCATGGTGATTTAGAGGATGAAATTTATATGGACCAACTAGAAGGATTCAGAGTTAAAGGCAAAGAGCACTTGGTGTGAAAATTGAAGAAAAGCTTGTATGGCCTCAAAGAAGCTCACAGACAATGGTACAAGAAGATTGACTCTTTTATGGTGAATCAAATATATGAGAAATGTAATGCCCCTTATAGGCTTATCGAAATAACCCTATAAGAATCCTACAATTGTCTCCTATTTGAATATTTTTAAGTATTTTTCTTAATTAACTATTCTATTATATTTATTAAATTTTCTAAAACATTTTTTTTATTTAATATCCAAATTAATAATCCTAATTATCTAGCACATCCTACTACAAACCATATTAGAAATATTATACATAATTTAAAATCTTTAATTAGTACATGCCAATTACTACTAAATTGTTTTTAATTCGACAAAAGATTTTACCCAAAGGATAAAACTCTGATGCTGACTGGCGACTGGCGGTCTACTAACATCCCTACTTCTTCTATTTCTCGATACCTATGAATTACAAATAAGATTTGATACTTTAACTACGAAAATATCATTTTATTATTTTCAAATTTGCATGCATAAATATTGCTACTATTATAACGTGAAATTTTGAAAAATAAAGAATTTAAATACATTTTTGCTACTAATTTGTTGTGATATTTTGAAAATAAATATATATTGAGATTTAAATTGTGATTTGGAGAAATATATTATTTTGTGATGAAATTGTGATTTGGGAAAAATATATTATTTGTGATTAAATTGTGACTTTGGAAAAATAATCATTTTGCTCTACTTAGGTTAAGTTGAACTAGGGAGATAAGGGTATAGAGAAAAAACCAAAATATGTGTTTTAAGAGAATTGCAACTGTATTTTTTATTCATTGACACTTGGGTTATTTATACAGGTCTAATAACAATATATACATAGAAAGTATATTCTAGTATCCTACAGAATATTAATGTCCTAAAAATAGCAGCAATTGTTATTCCTAAACAGCAGCAATAATCACTCCTAAATAAACTAAACTACCATTTGTATAAGAATTTGTTACTCTTAAATTCCTTAATACCATCTATATTCTTTTTGTGAGATAAATCATGAATGAGCTGTATTTGACCTTCATTATCTCTCCATTATAGAATTGTAGTTTCCTTATAACTCCTACAACTCATTCAGTCACTGTTAATATCCTCCCACAAATTGAGCTAGAGACGGAGGCACAGTTTGTTGCGGAAGAAAGCGATGGCAGCCTTCGGAAGGGATTTGGTGAATAAATCGGCAATTTGTTGAGCCGAAGGAATATATTTGGTAATAAGTAATCCAAGAGCAACACGTTCTCGTACAAAATGATAATCAAGTTCAATGTGTTTACTTCGAGCATGAAAGACTGGATTCACTGTCAAATAAAGAGCACTAATATTGTCACAATAAAGAACTGGAGGCTGGGGAAGAGGAATACGCAGGTCTTTGAGAATGTAAGAGAGCCAAGTAAGTTTAGCAGTCGTATGGGCCATTGTGCGATACTCAGCTTCAGTGCTGGAGCGAGAAACCGTGTGCTGTTTCTTAGCACACCAGAAGATGATGTTGGCACTTAGGAAGGTACAATAACCAGTAGTGGAGCGGCGTGTGATAGGGCAACCAGCCCAGTCAACATCAGAATATGCAGACAAAGTGAGTGATGTATGAGAGGTGAGATGGAGACCAAAACCATAAGTGCCATTGAAGTAGCGGAGAATGCGGTGGACGAGCTTCAGATGAGTAACCGTAGGGGCATGCATGAATTGAGACACGTAGTTGACACTATAAGAAAGGTCAGGACGAGTGAGAGTGATATATTGCAGAGCACCAACTAGGCCACGGTAAGAACTAGGATCTTCAAGAGTGGAGGCAGAATCAAGATAGTGTGCCTTGGTGTCCAGCGGTGTTGCCATGGGTTTGCAATCTAGCATCTTTGCTTTGTCAAGGATTTTAAGAGCATAATGAGACTGAGACAAGTGCAAACCGTTAGTTGTGGGAGATATCTCAATGCCAAGAAAGTGATGAATAGCGCCAAGGTCTTTCATATGAAATTCATCACTAAGAATTTGAATGAAAGAGTTCACTAGTTCGTTGGAGGAACCTGTAAGAAGTATATCATCAACATAGACAAGTAAGACAAGGGTATCATTGTTAGAATGACAAATAAAAAGCGAGGGGTCAGCAAGACTACAAAAGAAACCATAAGAGAGAAGAAATTCACTGAGTCGGTCGAACCATGCACGAGGTGCCTATTTGAGACCATAAAGGGCACGACGTAACTTGCAAACATGATTCGGAAATTTAGAATTAATCATACCTGGTGGTTGAGCCATGTATAAATCTTCAACAATGTAACCATGAAGAAATGCATTTTTGACGTCTAATTGACGAATAGACCAGTTCCGAATTAGTGCCAAAGTTAAAAGCATTCGAATTGTACCTGGGCGTATAATTGGAGAGAAAGTTTCGGTATAGTCTAACCCGTCTACTTGATGATATCCCTTAGCAACAAGACGTGCCTTTAAACGATCTAAAGAGCCATCAAGATTGAGTTTAGTCTTGAACACTCATTTCGAACCAATAATGTGCATATTTGGCAAGCGAGGTACAAGTTGCCATGTATTATTTTGATGAAGAGCTGCAAGTTCATCAAGCATGGCTTTTTTCCACCCGGGATGAGAAAGAGCAATTTTTATATTTTTCGGTTCACTAGGGATAGAGAGTTGGTGATCAACGATAAGTACATATTTAGGATTAGGCTTAACCAAGCCTGATTTGGATCGAGTTTGCATGGGATGCGATGGTGTGGCTATATGTGTTTGGGAAGGCATGATCATGGATTATACAGGAGAACTAGGAGGTGGAAGAGAGGGGCAAGATGGAGAAGTGACAGTAGTAGGAGAAGCTGCAGGAGAAGTATCATGAGGAGCTGTATGATTGGATGTAGTGGGTAATGATACGTCACTAGGGAAGGAGCTGGGTAGGTTAGTTGGAATTGGAATAGGAGATGTCTGATTTGTGCTGATCTCTTGAGAAGCCAAAGACGGACCTGGAGACAAGGAAAAAGGGACCCAAGAGTTAAAAATATGCTCAACATTTGTTAGTATAGAAGAGACATTTGATTGTTTAAAAGGAAACATAGTTTTATCAAAAACAACATGACGAGCGATTAGAATTTTGCGACTGGGCGAATGATAACACTTATATCCCTTGTGATTCTCACTATAACCTATAAAAACACATAAAGCAGATTTAGGGTCAAACTTGTTACGCTTAGTATCCCAAGTATATGGGAAACATTTGGAGCCAAAAATTCGCATAGAAGTGTAATCAGGGTGAGTTTTGTGTAATAAAAAATATGGAGTATCAAAATTAATGGCAGAAGAGGGCAATCGATTAATATTAAAAACAGCAGTAAAAAAAGCCTCAAACCAGAGATATAATGGTGCATGACTATGAAATAACATGGTCATTCCAAGTTCTCATATGATACGATGTATGCGTTCCACCATACCTGTTTGTTCTGGAGTGTAAAGACATGAAATTTGATAAACAATACCCATATTAAGAAAATGTGAAGTTAACTAAGAATTTATAAATTCGCCACCACCATCAGAGTGAAACACCTTTATTTTTTTTTTATTAAACTGACGCTCAACATACCTTTCAAAAGCTAAATAGGTAGTAAAGAATTCAGACTTATGTCGTAAAGGGATAATCCAAGTATACTTCGAAAAATCATCAACTAAGCATGCATAAAAATGAAATTTATTCATAGATAAAATAGGAGCTGGCCTCCATAGATCACAATGTATCTTATCAAAAATGTCAATGCTAGAGTTGATTGAAGAATAAAAAGGAAGTTTACTTAATTTTTCTAACTGACAACTATCACAAATTGAATTGTTTTTCAAAGAACCAATAACTTTAATCAGCCCTTTATTATGCAAGTTTTGAACAGCAAGTAGTTGAGGATGGTCTAAGTGTTGATGCCAAAGCTCTGTCGAACCAGACTTAAACTTATAAGAGAAGAATGCCTCTGGTTCGGTAGGTAAAACATAGAGATTACCCCGTCGCTTCCCTTTAATTAGTGGTTGTCCTGTATTTTGTGCCTTTACAGAAAAATTAATATTAGTAAACTCACAATTAACAGGATGTTGAGACGTTAACTGACTGATCGAAAGTAAATTTTTCTTTAAATTAGGAACTAACAGAACATCATCAAGTGATAAAGCATGATGTTTTGCTTAATAATTGCTTGTCCAACACCTATAATATCCAAAAAAGAGCCATCGCCAATAATAATGGAATCTGATCCATACTAATTATGAAGGTTGTGTAGCATACCTGGCTGTCCGGTCATATGATTAGAGGCACCAGTGTCCGCGGTCCATTCATTATTAGTGACAGAATTGTCAAGCGTAAGAGCAGCAAGTGCCTGAGGAAGATCATTTGATGATGTATTTTTCTTTGGGAGCCACCAACATATTTTGGCAATATGACCGGGTTTCTCACAGATTTGACAAATAGAGTCACGGTAAAGATCTCGTTCAGCCATAATCATACAACGCTCACCTGGTGGTGGTGGTCAACGGGATTGAGATGAATCTGTTGAAGAGCGGGATTGCTGTGCTTGGAAGCCACGGCCTTGTGATGAGAAATGAGTCAATTGATTCTGAGATGTAGGTTGAGATGATGACTTTTGTTGGCCATAAAAGGCTAAATGTGGCGTAAGCCAATTGGAAGAGTTATCTGGTTGCGAAGAGAACCAAGTGCATGATTAAGGTTATGTAATTGGGCTATGAGTTCATTGTATGAGGGACGGGGTGGTTTAAGCATTGTAGTGGTAAATGTTTCATACTGGGGCCCAAGACTTGTGAGGAGGCAGAAAAATTTTTCTTTTTTTTGGAAGAGGCTTGCCAATAGCGGCAAAATCATCACATAGGCCTTTGAAGACATGAATATGATCAGCGATGCTTTTGTTCTCATCCTTGCAAAGGTAAGTCAGCTGTTGTTTTAGTGTGAATTCACGTTCTTGTGAATCTTGGGCATATTCATCCTTCAAGGCATTCCAAACTGCAAGTGATGTATCGAGACCAATGACGAGGCCGATTGCTTCTACAGACAGTGTACCAATTATCTAGCCATGGAGAAGACGGTCAGATTTTTTCCATGCTATGGAATCTTGTGTGATTTATGGTGCAATCACACCAATTGTGACTTGTGATGCACTGATTTCTGTGTTTGTGGTGCTTGATGTTGTGGTAGTATATTTAGATGGTGATTGAGGGTCATTTCTGAGATGATCAAGGCTTTCAGCAAGACCTAACACTTGTTCTCGCCAAAATAGGTAGTTAGGTTTGGAGAGTTTGAGAGTGACAAAGTTGCCGACATTTAAGGACAAGGAGTTCATGATTTAGTGTGTTGAATCTAGGCTCTGATACTAAGAGGAAAAACCAAAATATGTGTTTTAAGAGAATTGCAACTGTATTTTTTATTCATTGACACTTGGGTTATTTGTACAAGTCTAATAACAATATATACATAGAAAGTATATTCTAGTATCCTGCAGAATATTAATGTCCTAAAAATAGCAGCAATAGTTATTTCTAAACAGCAGCAATAATCACTCCTAAATAAATTAAACTACAATTTGTATAAGAATTTGTTACTCTTAAATTCCTTAATACCATCTATATTCCTTTTGTGAGATAAATCATGAATGAGATGTATTTGACCTTCCTTATCTCTCCATTATAGAATTGTAGTTTCCTTATAACTCCTACAACTCATTCAGTCACTGTTAATATGTATGATGCATTATATAACTTATTTGCAATATAGCCACTTCGGCCATAAATTTATTACTTCAGATATACCGGCTTCGACCATTGAATTATTACTTCGGATATTCTAGTTTCTACTATGAATTATTACTTCAAAACTTCGGTAACTTTATCACTAGGTTCAATCCTACGCCTAGCAAAGCCAACCAGACTTTAAAATATTAAAAATAATTTAATGTTTGATTTATTCATTATTTTATTTCAAGTGATTTTTTAGTTAGTTTAATATTTTATATTGAATTTTAAATAGAAATAAATGTAGATTATAATCTGTATACCATGTAAAATATAGTGTGGCACTCTTAGTTCGACTAGAAATAGAAAGGTTAAGCGGGGTCACAAGAAAACTACATTTGATCATTGTGTATTTGTAAAAAAGTTTGTAGATGGCGTCTTTATCATTCTCTTGTTATATGTGGATGATATATTGATTATGTGTCATGATACTAAAAAAATTGATAGCTTCAAAATGAACTTGGCAAGTCCTTCGCTATAAAGGGTTTGGGATAAGCAAAACAAATTCTTGGGGTGAAAATCTCTAGAGACAGGAAAAATAGAAAGTTGTGGTTATCCCAAGAGAAGTACATTGAGAAAGTTTTCAACAAGTTCAACATGAGCAATGCAAAACCAATTTGCTCTCCACTTGCTGGTCATTTTAAGTTAATTTCTTGTCAACGTCCTTCCAGTAGGAAAGATAAAGAAAAGATGAAGAACATTCCTTATGCATTCGCAATTGGTAGTTTGATGTATGTCATGGTATGCATAAGGTCTGATATTGCTCATGTTGTCGGTATGGTTAGTCAATTCTCTTAAATCCAAGTAAAGAATACTTGAATGTAGTGAAGTAGATTCTTAGGTATCTTAAAGGCACTTTTAAAGTTTGCTTATGCTTTGGAGATGGTAAACATGTGTAAGATAGTTATACAGTTGCAGACATGGATGGTGATGTTGATTCTCGCAAATCAACTTCTGGATATTTGATGACCTTTGCGGGAGCAGCAATGTCTTGGCAATCAAAGTTATAGAAATGTGTTGCATTATCTTCCACTAAGGCAGAATATATTGCTGTTACAAAAGCTAGTAAAGAACTCTTGTGGATGCAGAAATTCCTACAAGAGTTGGGAATTGAACAAGAGAAGTATATTTTATTCTTTGACAGTCAAAGTGCTATTCATCTTAGTAAGAATTTGACCTTTCGCTCAAGATCCAAGCATATTGATGTGAGGTATCATTGGATACATGATGTGCTAGAGATGAAGTTATTTCAGTTGGAGAAGATTCACACCGATGACAATGGCTCTAATATGATGACTAAAGCTTTGCCTATGAGAAGCTTGATGTTTGTAGGAAGGTAGTAGGCATAGCTATTCTCCCCAGTTGAACGTGTAGGGGAGATTTGTTCGCGGTTGTACCCATTTAAGTGGGGCTCGCAACATTTAATAAAATTTAAAAAAAGAAACAAAAGTGTGGTGTCTACTGTGAAAACAGAGAGGCAAGGAACAAACTTAAAAGGAAAGGGACGTAGGTTTGCATCGTCAAAATAGAGAGAAAGAGGAGATTGGGATGCAACTTTCAAGTCTTGATCAGACGGTTGATTCTCACCCGAGCTTGATGAAATTGCAGTATGTTGCTCTACTCACCTAGCTCTATAAGGTGAATAGTTTCAATTTTTAGTACTGCTCTTTTTATTGGTTAGATCTAAACCCTAAATCTTTTTAATTATTATTGAAATCCACCCATTGGATGAAGAGATATTCAGTGTTAGCCAAAAGAGTTGTCTTTGATGATTGTTGTGAGCCTTTGACCTAGAGAAGACTATTTGTGTACCCATTAATTTCTTAGTAGAAGATTTGAGTTGGACTCGGTACCGTAGTTTTTCCCTTCACATCGGAGAGTTTTTCACGTAAATTTGATATTCTTGTGGTAGATTGATTTTGTGTACTTACTTAATATTATTATTATTATTGTGTTTATTTCATTTACGCAAAAAGGAAAAAATATTGATCCAGGTTATTGAATTGATTTCTGCTGCGCCTGAGATTTTTTTTAGTGAACTTTTCTTAACACATTCAACATTCACTTCACGGTCCACATGAATAACAAATCATAGAAATTGAAAAATCAGTGTTCCACATTAAAGATAAACCACCTCTACGTACGTCCCGAATTAAACTCATAATCAACATTAATAAAATTAACATACCCACAACTTCGACAAACATTAGCCATCTCCTCAGACTTCAGTTTAGTATCCATTGAAAAAACTGAATTGGGATCCTGAAGCTTAAAAAATGCCATTAGATTTCTGATCCTGGCCCTGGGAAACAATGGAAAACCTGTGCATAGGAGGGGTCGATTAGATGACTTAATAAACTCTAAACAAATACTATAATAATAACTGTTTTAATACGAAGCCATATTTGGATGTGGGTGGGTCGATTAGATGACTTGGCAATAAACTCTATACAAAATAATGACTGGTTTAAAACCAAGCCAACCAATCCAGACATGGCCCGATTGGTTTTTCTATATTTTTAATTCCAGTTATAACAAAAGTTAACAAACCATTTTTTTTCTTTTTCAAAACCAATGGTTGTAAATAACAAAATAAGTGAGGGTTTTTAATTAATTTAAGGCATTTTCTCTTGGAAGTAATCAGCTATGGCAGACTAAAGTTTTGATGGGGTAGTGGAATGGGGACCAACTCTTTAATTCACTATCAAATTTTGGCCAAAGAAAATGGTAGCTCAAAAGGGGTCGGTTTTTCAATTTTATCATCTAAACCTTTTTTTTATTCTCCGGTGATAATGAAAGATAGGTTTTCCAATCGGGAAATTCAATTTGTAACCTTAATTTTTGTAGTTGGGAGTTCATGGCACTAGGGTTCGTAACCAAGAATATAAAGAAGAACACTAATAGATAGGATAACGTTATGAATCTGTCAAAATAGAATAACCAACTAAGTCACGACTAATTAGCGCAAAATAAATTCACTGCTGATGTTTTTATAACTGGTATTGGTAGCATCGTGGCAAAAGGGAATTTGGACATTTTTAATAATTAACAAGGATGACATGATCATTGACATAATAAAATAAGGATCAGCAATAGAAAAATTGAAAGGAGAAGTTGAAAACGTATCTCTTTATATGTTCTTTTCCCATTTCTTTTTTCCGTTTAGCATTCGGTTTTATTAACAGTAACATCAAACGCACAGGCTTAATCAAGCATTCCAAATTTCCAAAACATACCCTTTACACTAATACTGATCAGTATATGCATACAGACAATTGTAACTCTATCAAGTGAGGTTCTGAGTGCCATTTTTTTTCCCCTACAAAACAGCTCTCTTTCAGATATAGAGGCAATCAAAATGACCAACAGTGAGAATAGTTAATAGGTATTCTTATATGCTACACTAACTAATATCTTAACTCCTTCCAATAGAAGGAAGTTTCCACTTTCTATGCCAGTAAATTGATACTCTGGACCATATTGGGAATCCAAAATTATAATCGAGCGGCCGATCGGCAGGTCCTCCAACTATCAAAGGTAACCATACATATCTCGAGTCCCTCAAATCAGCATGATTCCACCGATCTGCCATAAAAATAAACGAACCTGGTAGCCCACGTATAGGAAGCACAAATGTGCTTTGTGCAAAAAATGTGGCGAGCCGAGATATTTTGCTCCCCCCCATGCATGGGTTTCCCATAGTTTCCCATGGCCCCATGATTGATTCAGCTGCATGGGCTAAGGCTTCATTTGGCGCCCAGCCAGTGCACCCTGATGTGATCATGTAGTAAGTTCCCTGATGCTTAAATAAGGCTGGTGCTTCCCTATGTTGTCCGACAAGAATCCTTCTCATAACATTTTTGACATCAAGATAATCATCCGTAAGAGGTCCAATGTGAAGCTCACTATTCTCCTCAGAAGAATATACAAGATATGCCACGCCATCGTCATCTTTGAAAATCGTCATATCTCTGCTTTCAAATCCGTGGGGCCGTTTACTGTAGAGGTAGTCGAAAGGACCGGTTGGGTAATCACTGATGGCAACACCGACTGCAGCTTTGGTATAGTTCACATCGTCAATATGCATCCACATCACGTATTTTCCTGTCTTATCATTGTAGATGACTTTTGGCCTCTCAAGCACATTAGATTTATGGAGGTCATGAGTTTCATTTGTCTCTTCTCCTGCCAGTACAATCCCCTCATTTTTCCACATCCAGAGATCTTTGGAAGAATAACAGCTGACTCCAATGATGTCAACCTGAATGACAGAGTGCACAAAGATCCTAAGGGATAGAAGATATATGCAAGATAATTTAAGGATAGAAAGCTAATAACTAGACATCTAAGGAAAAAAATGAAGAGAAACTGGAGCCAGCCAATGGCAGCAAGTTAATCATAAGACAGAAGCTATATAGCATGAAAAACTTGATACCTTCATGCTAAAGATGTGTTCGATACCCATTCATGTGGATTGCTTAAATACGGCATAACAAATCACAATACTAAAATAACATTTATTTGATATGAGAGAAACCCTTCTCATTCTTGATCGATAGGTGAATACACCAGTCGTGGTACAAGCACCTATGGAAAATGACTGCGCATGTATGTCATTATACTTTTTCAAATTAAGACAGTTCAAAGACAGCCACAATTATTTAATGTCATAATTTTGGACCTAAAAATATTTTGATAAATTAGAATTTAACAAACAAGAAAGGGGAAAAAAAAACAGAAAAGAGAATTTCCAATTAAAAGGGATTAAAGCAGATTTTTTTAGAATTAAAACAATACCATTATTCAGACATTTGGATAAAATGATAAAAATGCCATTGCAAAATAACACATCAGAAATCATTTGAGAACTCAACAAAGGTTAAAAAAAAAAAAGCATGAAAGGTCATGAAATGAAGGAAATGATATAACTTATATGTGGGCTAAATGCATTTCCTACTTAACAGACGGATAATTCAGTCATGAACATTTCTTGGAATTTATCTAAAAAGCATGACTGTAGGCATCAGCACCATACACTTTCATGATGTGCAAGGCAAAAAAATATTGTTCAGTGTGATACTTGCTTAAAAATATTTTTATGACATATAACTGCAAAATAATATTCCATCAGTCTCAAAATTGTAGTCCCAATTCATTTTCACAAGGTTTAACATAAAGTAATTAAATGTTTTCTCTATTTTTCCATGTTATACCCCCTACAAATGACTTGAATTTCTCAATATATATAGGGGAAAATAGTCAACATTAATTACTAATATCATTTATTTAAGGATACAATTGGAAAGTTATATATTGTCCATATCTAACTATAGAAATGGGACTCTTTTCTTGGATGCCCAAAAAAGAAAGTGTGACCACAATTTTGGCAGGAGTATTTATGAAATTCAAGAGAGATCCATACTAAAGAATAAAATACCGTATTTGAAATTTTTTAAAAACATACATCTCTTTTTCTTTTTTAACATATATAAATGAAAAATCTATGAATATGTATATTTATTAATGTATAATGATTTTGCAGGGCATATTGTGTTAATAAAATACTATTACCAACCCTTCTATAGAACTCAAATTTATTTCAGATAAGTGTGTGAGTTTAAGATTCCATCTAATTATCATAAATGAAAAATAAGCAAATATGCATTGAACGCAAAATGGAAAATGGTTATAATGAAAAGCTACATGATTTAAAGGCATGCATTTTGTAAGTGAGGATAGTATGATCAATCTCTTTAACAAGCCCCTATGGGAAATTGCATAGCCCCTTGTTTAGAAGTTCAATTCACATAATATAAGTGCAATTGAATATCTAAACTACTTATAAAAACTTTTGAATCATATAAACGTTATAAAATCTAAAAACTAAAATCCCTCAAATTTATGCTAAGAACAAATCCTGGGTCTAGTGCTCCCTTATTTTGTGGAAGTCTAGAAATGGCCACTTGTACTTTGTGCTGAAAATGTAATTACAGCATCGGCACTTTGGACAAATTGGTCAAAGAGAATGTGATATGTAACAATCACTTAGTCTAAAAGTTCATACTAGTAGACAAAAGCTCGTAAATAAGTTTATGTCCCTAACAATATACATCTTAAGCAAAGATATAAAGCAATTGCTTTAAGTCATATTGGATTGAAGCAAACATAGTGCGGTCTCTGAATAGCATGTGGCTTTTCTTTTTTATCATGATGCAGTTCCAAGAATGATGGGTAAGGCTCTTTGAAGGACATTCTAGCTAGTGCAAAGGTTACTGTGTAGAAAAATAATGACTAGGAATCACTAACTAAATTAATGTGGGTCTAACTGGCATTATGATTTTACATACTTCATGTAGGACAAAAGTATCCATCAACATCATTGCAGCTTGACAGTCAAGCATCACTCTTCTGGTCATGTTCTCTATGACTAAACTCATTTCTATTCAAATAACTCTATTGCTCACTAAGTTAATAGAAGTTAATTGGTCCAAATCATTACTTGAAGTTATCCAATCAGAATCAGACTCAATTTTAGATGACAGACAAACAAATTGGGGAAATTTAATAGAAAATCACCCACTCAACTACCAGTCAGCAATCCCCATCCATAGACGTAATACTGCCTGGTTCTGACAATAAGCATAGGACCTCTGAAACTCATCAAAAGAGCACAAGCCCTCCTTCATGAAGCCTAACTGAAACAAACTGGCATACTCATGTTGAATACAATCAGTACACAGTTCTTCCAAAATTTCAACCAATTTCAATTGGACCTTGGTCTCTAAGAGTAATCACCAGCAGAGAGTTCTGGAATTAGAATAGTAAGAATGGATTGGTATTGCACATTCCAAAAATTGACATAATAAGCAAACCATGATGTCCCAAGAGCATAAGTCATTGCACAAAATTAGTCATGCATCTTAGTTATGGTAATAAGAAGGTAAGAATGTGATCAGAGTTATGTTGTGTATCTGTAGAAGAAAATTTGTGCAATCAATTAGATAACAAGAATTCTAGTACACGCGTAGTTAGAGAAGTAAGAAGAATCAAGTAATGACTAATGAGCATCTTTCATAGGCTCAGACTAGTTAGTTCAAAAGGTAATAGAGGACTTGGCAGTAGACAATAAACAAATGATTTGAGGCTGTATCAGCACAGATACATTTGGGAATTTTCAGCTCCAAGTTAGATCCCAATTCTAAAACATATTCATCTATGTAGTCAAACAACATGCTCAACATGACCCCATTCAAGATAAATCTAGTATTGCAAAATGTTGATAACAGTGATAACAGTTTCCAAATCATAATGAATCTTAAGAAAATTGAAAGAAACCCAGTATAAAGGAGAACAAGGTTCACTTGCTTAGCATCTACTACAACCCCCACTCCAGGTGCATTGTGCATGATTTTGTAAACCACATAAGTAGATCAAAAACCAACTCAGAAGTCTAGAAGAAAAGTCACATCAAAGTTTTTAGTATTACCAGTTCGACCTCAAGTCTCCAAGGAGTAATGACCAAACATAAAACTAACTTATCCAAAATTAGGGTGGTAAAGAGGTTCCATATCTAGATTTGATAGAAATTTAGGACGTGGGATTTTATTGGTCAGTCCAAAAGACCATTTCTTCCAAATTCAAGCTTCCAAACAATGAATAAAACATTAAAATGAAATATTATTGACAAGAATCAGCTGGATCATCTCAGCACATGTAAAAAAGAACAGGAACTCAACATGTAACCCACGCACAGTATTTGAAGGGAGGAATATGCAATGATACTGAAAACCTAGCTACAACTGATTAGCAAATAATTGTAATGAGCTAACTTACCCGAGCTGCTCCTTTCTTGTGTGAATGGTAAGTAGGTCCATCCTTATACTCTCCATACCAGTAGTAGGTCTTGGATATGTCATCATACAAAATACCTCCTCCATGAGCTTGTATGGGATTTCCTTCAGTATCTAACCAAATTCTACCAGGATAGTAGTAGAGATTATCATTACCAGAATCACTCTTTGGATCTAGTGCATTTTTCATATCAGGAAAGAATGTTTGCCTAAGTTGTGAATTTTCATCAAGAAATTCATCAATCAGTGTGGTTGTCTTCTTAGGTCTTCGTTTTGCAGCACGTGGAGATCTTTTACCCCTTGGTGGGGGAATTTGGATGTTCTCCTCCTCCACCTCTTCAAGTTCATGGATGAGAGGTTTATGGCTTGCACGAAATTGAATCTCTCCTCTCTTTCCACCATTGTGGTTAACAAGGGAATATAAGTTGAGGAAAAGTAGAAATCCCACCAAGCTCCACACCAAGGCGGACATGGAACATCTGCATCCTGCATTGCAACGGAAAGTAGTTGGTTTCCTGTATTTGTTCCTCATCCGGATTTTCTCTCTTCTATTTATCTCCAAGATAATGCTGCAATTAACAAAATGCAATATATGGAATCCAATGAACCCGACCGAACAAAAGCCATAAGTCATAACACTTCCAAGCATTTAAATTGTTTCAGAATGAAATCCAGAACAAGCTCATGACTTTAAGAAATATTATAGGAAATTCATAACCATTCCTAAATACACTCCAAAGCAGTCATTATAAAAAAATTGATCACTTTGACTTACCAACTTCCAAATTGCAAAAGCAAAACTTCCAATACAAAT
The DNA here is from genome assembly GCA_949640765.1 of Croton laevigatus. NCBI lineage: Eukaryota > Viridiplantae > Streptophyta > Magnoliopsida > Malpighiales > Euphorbiaceae > Croton > Croton laevigatus. Next base: position 2,532 of record CATIWJ010125855.1, on the reverse strand, counting down.
TCAGCCAAAAAATAAAAATCCCAAATATCTCAATATCGGGGTTCATTGACTGGAAACAGAATAAAAGACTAAAAAACTGAAAGAACAATAAGTTCACTGATGAGAAATCGAAACCCTTTAAACAACAATAACAGAAAGGCTCAATCCCATCCCACAGATCCATAGCAAATCCCAAATGCAATGCATAAACCTAGAATCATCTAATGTTTGCATCAGAAACATGGAAACATAATAAAATTGAGATTAAAAAAGAAAGAAAAGCAGAATATCCAAATAAAACAACACATGCAGAAAACTCTAGAACTAAACACCAATGTAAAAGCAACTTACCCGACCAATTACGAACCGAATTTGCAGACATGGCTATCACTAAATTCAAACGAACTTAACAAGCCGAGGAATCCATACTCCACAACCCACTTCACTGTAAAAAAGAAAGACACTTTCTTCGAATAACAATCCAGTAAAAGTGGAATGAGCTCAAAAGAAGAGAAATGGGAAATAAAAAGATAAGTTGAGCAGTTGATTAAAAGTTCAATTGAGATCTAAGAAGGGTGAAGAATGATGATGATGATGATGACTTGAGACCAAAACCAAATATGGAAGGTATTGTAAATTAGCCGTTGCAAGTGATTTTTGTTTCTGGGAAAGTACCCAAATAAACTAGGATTTATCTAGAAGGAAATGAAATGAAATGATTCGCTGTAATGAGCTAATGATAGATGATTTGTCTTCCTTAATTTGCTCAGCAGCTTCTCTAATATTGTTTCTTTTTACTTTTCTTTTCTTGACATTTTTTTTACTGAATGCTATAGATACAAACAACCACTTACACGTATCGTTCGGTATTACTCTGACGTCAGCAGATTGTTACGGCGTAGTTTGGATGAATAAATACGTGGGGCTTTCAAAAAATTATAAAAATATAAATTGCCAAAAAAATTTTTTTTAAAAATAATTATAATATTTAATTTTCTATTTAAAGTTTTAAAAATTATAATTTTAATAATTATTGTAATTAAAATTTTAAAAATATTTGATGTTAACAAAATATATTTAATTTAAGAATTTATACACTAAAATTAATTATTTATTTTGCTATTAAAAAATTGAAAAATTATTAATTTAAAATACAATATTAATAATATTAATCTCATGAAAAATGATGAAACTAATAAATAATATTTTATAAAAAGTACATAATATAAAATTTTAAAAATTAAATAAATAATATTTTTTTGGTACATATAGTGATATATAAACTATATATATATATTACTCTGTATATACTATCATATGTAAAAAAATTACAACTTCACCATAGCACTTCGATGATGAATTCGTCTAAAAACTCATATTATCTAAAATAAAACTTTGTTCACCGTATAATCTGTAACAAAATTTTCTTCCTATAAACATTTTTAAACATCACTTTCCATTGCCTATTAAGAATTTTAACCCAATTTACCATCGAATTCCGAAATAAAAAACAGCCCATACTGCAGCTTGAATCTGATTGAACATGCACCCACCTCCAGCCATCCTCCCAAGCACAAGTCAAAACCAAGAAAATACCCCATAAGTCAGCTTCAAGAGCATCACACAAGTGCACATAATAAAAATATTTCTTTCGTTGAAAAATTAAAATATCAACCATAAATTATTTCTTCTTGTATAATCTGAAGTAAAAATGTGGGTAGTGGAAGATCATTGTAATTTCATTTTAAGAACTTTTACCATTAAAACCATAATATTTTAAGGGGTTGTTTGGAAATTGAGAAAAAAAAAGTGGAAGGAAGAAAAATATAGAAGGAAAATACATTGGAATTGGATACAGTTATTAATGTTCTAGTGCTACACAAAATTTTTTGCTTGGAAAAGGAGAAAAGTTGAAGAAGGAAGGAAAATAAATTTATTTTCCATCATTTTCTCTTCTTATTTTTCCTTCCAATCCAAACAATAGCTGGAAAAAAAATAAAAACATGACAATTTTTTTTAGTTTATCATAAACCATTCTCACTTCCTTAAGCCTTACCAATTAAAGAGTTTAGTTATTCATCACAACAAGAAAAGTTGGTGGATTTTTTTTCAACTTTATCAAAATAATAGGAATGGTTCCTTGAAGACACGTAAAGGCATTGAGGTAGTTATTGACATATTACTATCTACCTAAAAACAACTCATTTTTTGGACGGTGCGGGCCTCAGCATCTCCATCTTGCTTAGTTGACCATTTTTAGCCTATGATTCCAATTCTTTCAAAGAAATTGAAAGAGAATAAATAAATAAATAAATATATATATATATATATATATATATATATATATATATATATATATATATATTTTTATTGTTCTCTTTCAAAAAATAATTGTAATTCTTGATTACATTAAATTAGCAACAATTTAGCATAGGAATTACATTGAAAACTAAACCATTAAACCATTCCTAGCTAAGGTATGAGCTAACAAATTTATATTTCTAGGAATATAATTTAATTATTCATTCTTTTCAAAGAATGAAAGAAATAAAA
>CATIWJ010125818.1:0-14759 GCA_949640765.1 Croton laevigatus | reverse complement strand
ATTTGAATATATTTGCTCCGACTAGTTCATAGTTTACAATACTTTTGAACCTAAACTAACACTTTTATTCTCAATCACAGTAATTCCGATGTAACGACGGCCTAGTTATAATTCAAGAACGTACACAACTTGCTTTTCAAGCTATGAAATGGGTTACATTATATATCTCAAGGTTCTGATAAATAAATATCTAGGTATCTACTTACGCACTCAATTGAAATGATATTAATACTATTCATCTAGGTGCGTCAAATCAACCCAACAAGAAACCAACCCTGCCAACCGATTTGAACGGTTCCTAAAACTTAAAAGCCAGGCCAATAATATATTTTGCCCCTAAAATTATTGATCGAGATGCCAAAAGTCATAATTGATAATAATCGAATGCAAAATATGTTATCGGGCTAAGAGCTACGGTGTACGACTGAGTTGTATGATCTGATTGGACTGTGTAAACTAGAAGTGTTGCACGTGCGAATCTCAGTTGTAATTAGCTGGCAAGTCTGCAAAAATTTTAATACTAATATTTAGTTGAAAACCAAAACCAAATCGATCCACACGCATATATGGCCATATCCTTCTGTTAACTCCTCCCCCATGCTTCCTCTTAGGAAGCAATGGCTCTTATTTTTCTTTTTATTTTTTATCATTATTATTTCAAGTGTCAACTCATGCTCTTGGATAATTTTTATTTTGGCTTTTCTCCCTTTTTTTTTATTATAAAATCTCTCTCTCTCTCTCTCTCCCTATATATATATATATGCATTGATTTTTATTAATAAAATTTAAATTCTTCCTCCAATTTTTTATGTGGTTATGTTAAAATCAATATAATCTAATTTACATACGGTGTCTCACTATTTTAATTATGCTTTCATCACTAAATTTGAATATTATTGATCAAATTAGCGACAATTATAGTAAGAAAATCAAACTCAAAACATCTTTCTATAAAATGTAGAAAAACCAGTTATTTTACACTCTATCCTGACATGGGACAACTATGAATGCTTTTGTTTTTGACTAACAGAAAACAAGTATGTGGCCACATAAGAAGACTTAATTCAATGCAAGAAGCAAATATATATATATATATATATATAGAGAGAGAGAGAGAGAGATAAAAGAACATCCAAGTAATAAATAGTTGTTTATACTTAGGAAATTTAAAACGTGGTTTAAAAAATTAATTATTTAAATATAGATATAAAACAATTGACACTTTTAAATCTAGGTCTTATGTTGAGTCTCACAATTACTTAATGACATATCTACCAACTCAGTATAAGACATAAAATAATTAATAGGTATTCTGTATGCGATTAGTTTGGTGTATGAAAACATTCTCATATATCAGATATAGGATATGTTTTTTTTTTTTTTTTTAAAGCTAAGTTTCAACATGCAAATTGAATTCAAAACTATTTGATAGATTTTGTTTTTTGGATTCATACGAAGGCTTAATAGGCCGAACAAACATTATGGATAATTCAATAAGCTGTTAAATCAGCGATAAAATATGATTTGGAGGAATCAAACTAAAAGTTTCCACTTCTTATTGTAGAAAAATAAGTAAAACAATCAACTAAATCACACCAAGTTGGCATTTAATGGATTTTATAATAACTCATTTTTTTTTGTATTTTCCTCCATTTGATGCTTTGTTGCTCCTGTTTCTCCTTGAATTTTGGAATGCTCTTTAATAAAAATTACTAGTAATAATATATTTAAAACTTTATCAAAATCTAATATCTAATAATTCACAACTAGATATGAAAAAAAAACCCTTCTTGTGTTGAAGATCATTTCCAGCTCGATGAACTTGGTCCACAATAGTTGCTAGAAATTGAAGAGTTATGATTGCTCATGTTTACAGAGAAGACAGTATTTCTGCTGATTGGTTTGGTAAGCTCATCGTAGTCGCACTTTGGATTTGGGGTGGCTTTGTTTTATTTTCTTTGAAAAGCTACATCAAGGATTGCATTTTTGAATTTTTTCTTTTCTTAATGTCCAACAAAAATTAGTGGCTCAATCTTGAGCAGTAATAATAAAATCTTCTTGAAAAAAATGTCAATAGCGAAATTCACAACTAAAACATTTAATTTTATCCAACATAATTATTGTCTATTTATCTCAATAATGTTGAAACTAAAACCAATATTTTATGTGGATGCAAAGCACGTAGGGAGGTAGGAGCGTTAAGACTATGTAGATTAGGATATGTATCATTGGAATGAATAAAAAATATGTATTCTGACAGTGGTTCAGTGGAATATACTTGTTAAAACAAACTACGTGCCTCAGATTTAATTCTTGGAACATACACTTATTGCTATTTTTTACAAGTATGTCCTTGTATGGATGAATTATAAAATGTAAATTATATAAAATAAAAGACATCCATTTTCATCTTTAAGGGAAAAAAAAAAGAAAGAAATACTTACCTCGGGTTTAATACGTGGAGCATACACATATTGCTATTTTTTACCAATTTTTCTTCTGGACTGATTGGACTTCAAAATTGGCCTTTTCACTTATGGGCTGGCTACTCCTATATGAATGAATTATAAAATGTAAATTATAGAAAATAAAAGACTTCCATTTTCATCTTTAGGAGAAAAAGAAAGTAATTCCATTAATATTTTTGTTTTATTTAATTATTGAGGTATTGGCCATGTGAATTTAGTAGGAAAATACAAAAATAAATGCATGATAGAGCCGTGAATAGATTTTATTTGCTACAATTTCTTTAAATTTGGTTATTAATAATTATGTGATCATCAAATCAATTGGCTCTAAGTTTGAGAGTAAAATTCTGGACCCTTAGCCCAATAAGACACAAATACACTAATAATATAGCACCATACTGGACCAGGCCCACACACCTATCATATCAACTCCATCCTACTTATTAGGTAATCAAATTTACAATTATTTAAACCAACGAGCTCCATAAATCAAAATCTCAATTTGTCAAACTCAAGCCCGTTTATTAAGTTGATTTATCGAGCATATTTGTGAGTTATTTGCGATTTTAGCAAAACGACGTCATTTTGACATGTTGAACTCGAGCATGGTATGTTTGAGCTTATCAAGCTAAGTTCAACTTGAGTTTGAGTATTGTTATTTCTAAATGAATTGAGTTCATGTTCAAATATGAAACTCAAATTGAACTTGACGCAGAGTTAACTCATTTACAGCCCCATCTAATGCGAATGGAAGGATGAGAAAAAAATATGCATTTTCCTATTTTTTAAAATTTATTTAAATACAGTACTTAAATTTGATAAAATGTTACACTATCTCCAAATTTAATAAGTGTTTTCTAATGTTATTCCTAAATTTATTTAAAATTTTCATGCATCCTCTTAAATTTAATTTTTGGCTCTATTACTAAATGTCAAAGGAATTGCCCATGGTGAATATTCAATTTACTATAAATTAAATATTTTATATTTTATAATTCATAACGCATAAAAGAAAGAAGAAGGCACACAATTACTTAACATAGTAATAAGTGTATATGTAATCTGAATATAAGTCTCAGGATTAATTTTCTCTCCGACTAAAAATACATGAACAAATAAATAAAATGAATAAGAAATGAATGACCAGAAAAAAAAAAAAAAGGGGGAAATGAATGAAATGTCTCATTAAAATTATAAGATTGTAAAATCAAATTTGGTCCTTCTAGAAGCTACATCATGAAAAGTTTCAAAAAAAAGAAAAGTTCTCTAAATATATGGTGATATTATTGGTAAAAACAAGCTTAAATTAATCATAATTCAAGTGATTAAGAAATCTAATCTTAATTACACATTTCCAAACCGAACCGACTAGTTTGGTACGATACTATGCTTTATGTTCGTTTCATTCTATGACCAAAATTGATCAATTTATGGTCGAATGAATTCAATAAGAACCATGGAAAAAATAGGCTAAAATATGGTTTGGTTTGATTCAGTCACCAAAAACGAATCATTTAAGTTGAGTTGAACCAATTAGTTTGCTCTATGAAAGTAGTTTTAGAAAAAATAAAAAAATAAAATTGGGGAATGTGGGTATTTGAAATTAGAAAGTGAAAAGATTGGAGAGTAGTGTTAGGTTATGATATTTACATGGATATACACTTGTTAAGAATTCAATAGCTCCTAAAAAGTTTTATATTGAATACACTTTTCAACTATAACTACATTTAACCGCTCACATCCCATGAAAATTCAATTAGAATAAGATAAAGGGGAAGAAAATAAAACACTTTTTTTTTTTTCAACTATCATGTTTCTAAAGTTTTGTCCCAACTAATTCAAATCAAACCCGAATCACGCAACTTACAATGAAGAATGATCATAGCGAGATAGTTACATATAATAGATTTCGAACTTGAGACATGCTTAAATGAATACAAGTCGCTTACCACTTGTATTAACTCTGTTGATATATAATACTCAAGAAAATAGGTACTTAACACATAATGTTAAGCACATTTTAATTTGTTGGCTCTATTACTTAACACATTAATTATCAATTACTCAAGAAACTGTTATTACACACAAACTTAATAGTAGAAACATTATTGTTATTCAATTGAGTTTAGAGTTTAGGAGTGATTTCTCAAATGATTTTACCATATTTATAGCAAATCACATCCAAGATTTATTTGGAGAGACAAATGATAAAGTGAATCTTGTAGGGAAAAAAGTTGAAATGATTTTATTTTAATGGCTAAATCTTTAAAGAATATTAATTTGATTTGACATCATGAACCAATTCAACCAGGAAATCCATTATACTTTAGACTATGAAGATTACTCACTCCACTGGAAAAAATGGGAGGTTCCCTATTAAGGCTGCTTATGTACAATAATCAAATCTCATTCATCATTAATTAGAGCTCTAATTTTTATCTTGAATAATAGGAATTAAGCAAAAATATTTGTTTAGATATAATTTATGGAACCACTTATGAATTGATCTAGTAGGTAAACATTTTTGTTTATGATTCATAGAATTGTTATGGTTAAATGATCTGATTACACAGTAATGAGACATATTCTTTATATAGAATGATACACATGCTAATAGGCTTGCGGTAGACTTCGGTCGAATACAGTTAGTTAGAGTTAATCTATATCCTTTATTACTCCTTAAGTGTTGTTTTATTGCTAAATCCACTAGATTTTGTCCAATTTTGGTAGGGACCTTCTTTGATACAACTTGATGGAGCAATAACAATTGCTTCAAATTGTAAGCCTCCTTACCCATCTAAACAGGACCCGCGGTCAGCCTAGAAAACAACCACTCACATCCTAATAGAGAGGTCGCCCTTAGCGACCTCAGAACGACTTTTTCACTCAACCAGAGTTAAGGCACGTCTCGACCTCTTCTCCTCAATGAACTCGACCTCGACCCAAACCCGAACCCGACCTTGCTATTGACAATTTACCACAAGTGGCGTCTCTTACGGTTATCCGTGTGGACATGACTCATACTTCCCAACAGTGAACCCATAGTGTCCAGACTATACCGTCTGCTGTAGAAGGTGTATTAAGCCACTATAAATACCCAACCCTCCATAAATGATCCACAACAACCATTACAGTCTACTCAAATAAATTCCTAACTTTATCAATAATTTTGTTAAATAATTATCCATTTTTTGTAATGTCAATTGGCTATAAATTGTAATTGGAGGCTTTGCTCCATATAAGGGAGCAAAAAAGGGTAGGAATTGAAGTGAAGAAAATGAAGCTTATAGCCTTGTTGTTGTTCTTGGTCTTTTTGGTGATGGTGAGGAGTTCTTGCATAGCAATGGCTAGAGGAAATTTTAATGAAGAAATACAAAGAAACTTAGTTGAAGACAAGAAAAGCAACATTGAAGATTACAAAGAAAGAAGCATTAAAAATCACCATAACATACCTAGACAATATTATGGTGATCGAGGTAGTAGCTCTCAAGGAGATAATAATAATGATAATGGTGGCAATAATGGTGATGATGAAGGTGGACAACCATAACTAGCCATTTTTGTTCTTGAATGATTCTCCTATAAGGTGAAATAATCCCACTTTATATACTTGATTTTGGTTTTTCTACGCGATCTTTTTTTAAGTTACTGATAAGTTACTGGATTTCTATTTGAGTCAACTTGTTTAAAATATACAGCAGAACTTATGTTTTTGGCTAATAATCCAATTGATGGTGTCTTTATAAGATTTCCATGCAATTTGTACATAATAAGTGTGGTCTCATTTCTATTTCATGTTCTTAATTTTTGGTTTTCTTGTTGTATACAGTTTTGGTGGTGATATAATATTTGCAAGGTAATTGTACAAGTAGCTTGTTTTAAGCTTTGTAGGGTAAATAAAAGCTACTACTTAAAAGCTGTTTAGCAAACTTGTGCTTAGGGATTACTTCCACTTCAGATTGAATCTTCCTGATATGATGGAGAATTTATAAACATTCCAACATTTTTCTTGTTCTCTAATAAGACATAAAATCTTTTTCCATTTTTTTTAATAACAAAGCTCATAATTTGTATTTATATAAATAAAAGGTATTATAAAGGACGAAAATAATTTAATCTTTTATTGAAGAACTTCAGTTTTTAATTATAGTTTCAGAAAATGTTCCAAGTGAATATTGTATTTGATAATTCAAGAGTTATGGGAACGAAGAAAGACTACCGAAAATGAATAAAATAGTTTTAAGGATTACATTTTTTTTTTTAGCATATCAATCATATCTCCAAGGAGAACTATCCTGCCATTGGCACAAGGTTCAGGTATATGTAGGAATCAAATTGCATTTTTGCCTCCAAGGAAAATTATCCTGCCATTGGCACAGGGTTCAGGTATATGTATAAATCAAAGGAGAACTATCCTGCCATTGGCACAGGGTTCAGGTATATGTATGAATCAAATTGCATTTTGGCTTCTTAACTAATCTGAATTCAGGCCGGGTATCGAACTGTTAAGAGCAGCAAACTCTTGCACAACTATTAAAACAAGCTAAAAAAAAAAGGGTAAAATTAAATGGGCTAGACGTTAGGCTAATATAGGGGCTCATTCTTTAGCCAGGGCTTCATATAGTCTATAGTCGTGATAAAGTTTGGGATTCTATCCCGGACAGTATCGTGGAGTATTTTCCATGAGGTAATATTATTATTCTCTCAAAAAAAAAAAAAAAAAACCTATGGATACTATAATTTAATTATAAATAAAAAATTATTTAGTACTTTCTTTTAAGAAAGCAAAATTATATACTTCAATATTATTCTATAGTAATAAGTTAGCCTCCATCGTTCCCGTTCTCCTTTGAGTGCTTATATATTTGTTGAAAAAAAAAAGAGAAGTTAGCCTCCATTATTTATTTCCTTTGGCAAATGGTAATAAAATCTATAATCAAACGGTACATTTCAAGAATATAAAGCATCAGATTGACAAATCGTTTACGATAATTACAAGCTCGCGAAAAGCTAAAATGCAATAACATTGCAGTAATGCAATAAAATCGCAATTATTTTGCAGAGCTTTCCTTACAAATTTTTTAAAGAAATTCATACAATATAATTCATTTCGGCTTATCAAACATTACTGTAATTCCTTATTGAATTGGTATATCAGTAACCAATTAGTTTAATTAAAGATATATAGAAATAGAACATCCAGTTACAGATAACCAACAAAGCCAAAAGATTCACAATGAATCCCACATCACATCCTATTGCTGTAAGCCATAAATGGTGTATAAGGAAGGAACTTCGAAGTTCGAACTGGTATCTCCTAATATATTTAGAAAAGAGCAAAATACAGTCTGTTTGTAAGAGAAAAGCATCAGTTGCCTGAACGGTTAGCCGAAACCCCAACTATTACAATACAATTGAGAATTTTAGGGGGTATGTCTCAGCACAACATTTAGTTACCCACACTCTCTAATATAACAATTATATATGAAGATTTGAGGACATGATGTGTATGTGCAGTGCAGCAACTGTCGACAAAAAAAGGGACGATGAAAATATATATAACTTCTTTTCTCTTTACAGCTAAATTTTTGCTATACTATATGGGTTTAATGCTTGATTTTGATAATTGTTTGTTCGAGTCAATTCAGTTCTTCCTACGTATATATCTTCCACCGGGAGTAAATCTAGGATACGGATGAAGGGCAGCTAGTTCATGGATTCGGCGTATCATTGACTTCGGTAAAGGGCGGATGGCATGATTCAGCTTTTCTTCAGCCTGCATTTATCACATTAAGCTTGTCTCTTTATTATGCATTAATTATATAACATATCCTATTACTCTTTCCAAAGTACCAATAATAAAAAGATAAATCTATATTATAATTATTTTTGTATTCATGGTTGCATTTTGAAACCAAATAGATGGGGAAAAAAAGCTCGCGGAAAACTACATTATCATTCATTAATTAATAAAAATCTAACTAGAACAAGAAGCATAATCATACTAGGAATTTTTTCAAAGCCAGCAGGCCACTGGATTTTATTGCCGGAATGAACTAGGAGAGTTTTTTTTCCCCACTAAAAGACATTAATCACTTGACCTCAGTATTCAATCAATTTAATCATGAATGAGTACTGCACCCCTAAGAAGTAAAGTTGACTGTAAAAAGAGGATCGGGAAGCTAACCTCTTTCTTGTTCTGTTTCATTTTCTGTTTCTGCACAGAGGTTGCTCTTAGAAGATTCCGCCATTTATCCTGCAAACTTCACCATTTTAAACACACATATATATCATAAAAAAGTAGCATAATTCTTTAATATGATAGATAATGGTTACCCTCATATCTATAGGTGTGCGGTATGCTGATGATGAAAAGAAAAGCTTTTTTATATCAGTCCACCTTCCAGTTCCATACTGAGCGATACCGTCAATCAACTTTCCCACCTCAGAAAGAGTCCACATTCTTTGATGTTTTCTTCGATCATTATTCTTCTTAGATCTTCTCTTTGTATAGACATCTTCGGAGTCAGATGCACTGGATTCATCATCAGATTCAGGAACCTACGCAGGAAAAGAAAGCAAGAGAATAAGTGAAAACTGAAGTTGATACAGTATAAAATTTTATCACAGAACCTGAAGCAGAAAGCTATTTAGTAATAAGAAAGAATAGGGAAGAGCAGTATGCACCTTTCAACTCAATTTGTGACCCTTCTCTTTGCACAAGATGTGGCAGTGTAGTCATAAATATGATGCAAATTTAAATATTATTCCATGAGAAATATAGAGTTCAGTAAATCAGGACAAACATGCATCAACATGAAAGCTACTGTATCCTCTCTCTCTCTCTCTCTCTCTCTCTCTCTCTCTCTATATATATATATATATATATATATATATATATACATGCAGCAATACATTAGAGAGTTCATATGCATTCATAGCCGAGAACAGGGAAGAGAGATCCAATCTTCATTTCTGAAAAAAAAAATGCGCAGAAATAAAGTGGACAAGAACAGTTTCCTTACTGAAACAGAAGGGAGCTTCTTTGGGCGTCCTCTCCGTGGGCGAGATTCAAACAAAGATAGAGGGCTAGTTTCTGAAAAAGACTCCTCCTTTAGAGCAGATTTCCACCCTCTTACATTATGAAGTTCGTTTTTAGATCCAATCTTCAACCGATTAGCCTTAGAAGCAGACAAAGAAACTTCTCGTTTTCCAGTTAAGCGCTTTGACTTCAAATCTGAAAGTTTTTCATCATCATCAAATGTTTCTTGGGTTAGAGTCTCACTTAATGTCTCGTCCTTTGGTACACATGCTACATGAAGTTCATTGTGAGAAATGATAGTCAGGTGTTGATCCTTTGAAGCAGCTGCCATAATATTTTGTCCTTCCATAGCATGTTTAAACTTTGGAACTGAAAATTCATCAATGAACCTTTTGGTAGGCCTACGCGTTCTCTTCTGTCTGAGAAGTGTACCCATTTTATCAGCTTGAACAATTTTCTTTTCATTCTCATCTGATGATATACCACTTTCTAGGAGCTTCGCATTTTCAACTTCAACAACTTCTTCTAAATCATGAGTGGTGAACACATTTTCCCCAGCTTCACACTCCCATTTGACTGTTCTCTTCCTAGATACTTTTTTGTCTTCAGACTCTCGAAGAGTTGCTGCTGATGATTCTGACAAACCAAGAGCAACATTGCTATTTCCACTAAATTCTGGGGATTGACTTTCTGAACTTGAGTTTCCTAGCTGCAGTCTTCCATGTGGAGCACAACCAATGTCAGAAACCTTCTCAGCCAATTCAACATCTGTACTCAGAATATATTTGAGGGAAAAAAAAGCATAAGATAAACATATTTGATGTAAGTGAACTCGTAACAACATAACACAAATACAGGATTACCCAAAATAAAATCTTCACATGCCCCAGAGATGTCATCTAATGCATGTATATCATCCACATCCTCAACTTCGTCAAGCAGTCCATCGAGAACCTATAAGGATAACATTTCATCAGATGATGACAACTATGATGCAAATAAGTTAAGCTAGAAGTGACACAACATAAAACCAAGTGGTATGTTAAGCTAGAAGTGACGCAACATAAAACCAAGTGGTATCTACAACACATGTTAATATGGGTAACTAAGGAGGAAGGTGGATTGTACAACTGAATTTAGAGAAATATACTTTATTGCGCCCCTCAAGGGGAAAAGATAAAAATAAGAACTCCTATATAACAGATTGACAAGAAGAAGCACATACTCCGAGTTCTAACTCATCATGTCCTTGAGTGTTATTACCGTCCAGCCCACCTTATCAACAGAAAAAAAAGGTTAATAAAATAACTTAAAAAATAATAGACTGAAAAATATAAATGTTGAGATTTTTTTTTTTTTTTGGATGGCAAAATTAAGTTATTATTATTAATGTAATAAAAGTGCTACAGATTACAGAAAAATTGTTTAGCATACTAACACAGAATTCTCCTTTTCATGAGAAATAAAAAAGGAAAATCAAATAATTGTTGAGAATTATTTCTTGCATGTACCACAATTATGGTGCAACCCATGTTTCAAATAAGACATGCATGACATGTAATCTTAAACCCATGTAACATCCTGAACTAAAGTCTAGTATTTTCTGAACTTATCACAGGTATTCAGATGAAAAGGTATTCTTGGCTACAATGCATTTTCATTTATTATCGTGTTAACCCACCTAACCTTTTTAGTTTGCCAAACTTATGGCTGTTAAAAAAAAAAAAAAGAGAGCGAGCTATTATAAATTCATGTTACCTCTTAGGCCAAACTCAAATCCATAGCTAAAATCATCAATGTCCAAGTGTTTCCAGGAATTCTCTTTGCCTAAACATAACGGACCATCAACAGAAGCATTACCAGGCCTAGGTTCTGCAAATAAATGTTGAACTCGCATTGTTTCATCTTCCAATGCAGGAACAAAAGATTCATCAGCCTTTACCTAAGAAAGAAAAATTCAAGAATACCAAACTGTATTAGTACACTGGCCAACTGAAGTAAAATACAAACAGTGAGAACAATTCCAGTTGCAATCTAACAACGGCAGCACAAATGAATTTGAAGCCATGTAAATCATGAAGCAAAGATTCTTTGTGGTAAAACATGATAGATGTGCCACACTGCATAATGGAATTCTCAGATAAAAGCTTAACATGCCTCCAGTCATCAAATAGACACAAGCAAGTTGCACCATAAAACTACAGGAAGAATATATATAGAATATTGCCAATACCACTTTAAACAAATTATCTACAATATTCAGTTTGTTTTTCCAATAACAGTCAAATATCAGTATAGTAACATCCAACAAAAAGCAATAGAACAAAGACCACTAATGAACACTTGAAACCAGAAATCATTACAACAGTTATTTCTCAAATGGTAGACAGCTTCTAACAAGAAAGTTAACCGCCGCAAGTTGTATTTTCATTCCTAGATTTATATGTAATCAGTTTTTAGTTACCGCAACATGTTTAACTAGCCAACCAGATAATGTACCAGATAGATGCCTCTGATATTGCAAAACAAAATAAACGAAAACCTTTCATGCATAAAATTATTCCAAGAATATTTTTACATTAGTAAAATGATGTCAGAATCCCCAAGTAGCAATAAACTTTCTCACCCTTTGACATTTCATACTGGCAAATGTCTCATTCACGTGTCCTCCTCGATCCATTTCATTTCAAGTAAGTTTGAACTTGCATTTGCAGACATGAACTGCTTGCATCAATGCCAACTACAATAGGGGAAAGGATGGCCAATTACTCTTTCTCAACTAGCCAAATTTGATAAAAAGTGAAAACTCAGACAAACAGTATGCAAGAACATTTTCATTGCCGAATGAAAGCACCAAGCAATTGAGAATCATAACAACACAGGGTCAGAGTGTTAATGAGCTCTTGGAACATCTTGCTATTGATCTTCCTCAATCCTTACACAAGCGATGAAAAATTTTTATATTCGCTAAATAAGTTCTTCGATGGCACAGAGCTCCCAACCCATTCAACAAGTTGTCACAACACAGAGTAATCACCACCAGACACTCTGGAGTCAAAAGTCATACACACCTCCACATTACCAACCAAGAATAATTTTGTGTATCAAATTGCTATTTCCAAAGTTTCAATTAATTCTGAAGAGTTCCTTCACAGTCACACTTGCATTTCTTACAGTTCGAAACCTTGTTACCGATAAAAAAAAAACCCATAATTAGACTATTTCAATCACTTAGCCATCTTCTCAACGTCTTACTTACCTTATTAGTTGTCATGATCATTCAATTCATTCATATTTTCTTAAAATTACTCGCATCCTGACACAGCAGAACTTAACAAGGAAACCAGATAACCAAAGAGAACTGTTTCATTAACATTTTCCTAACATATCATACAAGAATTCTTCCTAAAATAAATTGAAAACTAAATAACTCATGAAAGAGCGCAACAAAACCGTCGCTGTTTTCACTGTTCGACCCCGCCGAGCTGCACGTAGACGCAAACTCGGGATTTATTTGAATGCAAGAGAATTATAGTCAACAACCAACTGTAACAAAATCAAGGTCGCAACACCAAATAAAAATTAATAAACGAACAAAGTTGGGAAATAAAAATTGAAAATGACGTAAATAGTATTAAGTAAAATTTATCCAAAAAAACCCTCAGTTTAGAAATAAAGCAAGAAAAGATGAAGCTCTGATTGGATATTAAAAATGCAGAACCGTTAAATAATTAATATACTTTTTTATTTAATTTTAGTATTTTTTTCACGTTTTCTATACGCGTAAACATTTTTTTTAGGAAAAGAACCGACACACTGGATACTCGAGCTTATTTACTGAAAAATGGTAGAAGAATACAAAAAGAAAAAGAAACAAGTTAAAAATCAATCTCCTGCATTTTCCTTCGGTTTCTCGGGAACCAAGTAGCTAGCTAGATGGAAAAAAAAAGAACATCAGCTTAGAAAAGAAAACCTGAATCATCGGCTGCGAAGAAACCACCAGCAAGCTCAAACCAGCCGATCTGGCAAACCGTCAGTCAGCTCAGGGAAAAGAGAGATTTAAGCTACAAATTCCAAATAAATAAACAAATAAATAAACAAAATCGAGAGAAACGAATAGAAAGATAGGAGAAAAAGATTAGAAAAGAAGAAAGAGAATAAGATCTGACCTGAGAGAGAGAGATGGAGAGAAAATTCGAGCGAATGTTCGAAACAGAAAAGCTCAAACCGCCAAAAGAAAAGCGACAGGAAATGGTGGAAATGAGATGAGAGAAGAGAGAAAAGGAAAGGAATAGAAAAGGAAGTAGTGTGTAATGTTTTATTCGACGGAATCCAAATGAGTTTTATATGCATATTTTTTAACGTGTAATAAGTTTGCTTTCACATCCGCTTCTTCTTGCTTTGCTGCTGCTGCTGCCGCAGACGCAGAGACGCGACCCAAAGGACAGGACAGGTGGATGACAATAAAATAAATTAAAAGCCATTTTGGTTGCCGTCCACGTCAGCTTCACGGCGTGAATAAGGACGAACGGCTCTTATTCATTTTTATTTTTTGTTTTATAAGGCGATTGAATCACTATTAATTAGCTACGTTAAAAAAAAAAAAAAATAGAGAATGACTATTAAGTACTTAATAGTATAAAGTAAATTAATTTACATTTTTATGGAATTAAATTATTTTTATGTACTTAAATTATTTATTAATATGGGATTATTTGAAATGGACCATAACTCCATATAGATTGTGTTTAATAAGAGTTTTTAAATAATTTTTTTACCGATCAAAATGGTAAATTCTAATTCTTATAACATTTGATAACATGTAAATTTTAATTCTTATAATATTTGATAACCTATAATTAAAATAAATTTAAAACTTTAAATAACATTTTATAAAAATCCTATAAAAAATTGATACACTTTAGTTTTAAATTTTTAGTTGTAACGTTTCAAAAATAAATATTTAAAAATTTATATTTACACAAATAGTTAATTTTGCTGGCGTATTTTTATCAACGGACATAAGCGGTTTCAACTCTTTATTTTTTTAAATTATGATGACCACTATGACCTCATAAAATAAACATGTATTAACACACATAGTTAATTTTACTGGCGTATTTTCACCAACGGACATAAACGGTTTCAACTCTCCATTTTTTAAAACTATGATGATCACTATGACCTCAAAAAATATTTTTGAGTTTTCAACTTATTAAGACAATCTCAAAAAATTTATATCATAAATT
>CATIWJ010125781.1:0-13972 GCA_949640765.1 Croton laevigatus | reverse complement strand
GAAAACAGATTTTCCTAAAGAAGCTCCTTAAGGTAAGGACAAATATACAAAATATAAACAGCCCAAGATTAGAGGAACTAAATTAACAAATGAATGAAGAATCGTTCAAACAATTGACAGCTCATGAGGAGTAGCCAGCATATCAACACATGCACCAATAATTACCAACTTTAACAATTTGAATTTTTTTTTTTTTTACCTGACATGAACATTTTAATCTTATCTAATCTTGTGTGATTGAATGCTACATCTTATCTTATGCATTTCTGCCACATTCATAGCATGACTATGTTGCAGTTCAATTGTCCAACCGTTACCGATTGAGGGTAAAATATACCTTTCTACTTATTGACTATTTTCTTATTGTTATACAAAGTAAATAATATATATTAGAAAGTTAATATATAATTTAGCAGTAGATTTCTAGTTTTCTAATTATTGTCTAGTATTGATAGAGTTAGGAATGATTAGATAATAGAAAGTAGATTAAGAACTATAGGATTTTTAGATAAGAATATTATATTAATTATAGGAGTGTGACTACATGGAAGATCAATCTAATGGAAAAGGATGGATAAAAGGAAAGGATAAATTACTGAATGAATTCAGCCCCCAGGCAAATGCCCGTGCATATGTCTCTGCCCTAATTCGATAATAATAGAATTCTCTAATAATCCTAGATAATCTCTATAGCTCTTTTTATATAGCTGATGCCAAAGTTACTCTTTTTGCTTGGGCATCAATCCAGCTTCTTAAGCCTAAATACTTACTAGTTGGGCCTATTATATCCCTAACATTACCACCCTCTGGGAGAACAGCCTTGTCGTCAAGGTTGATTATTGAAAATTGTCTTGTAGATTCAACAATGTCAACCGAAATGTCCTCTATAATAAGCTGGAGCAATTATATTGCCATGAAATTGAGACCAAAGTATAAGTGAGAAGAACATATTATCTAATCTTTTTAGTCCAAAGAAGTCTTTTCAAATTCCTGTTGGTTGCATCCTATAATTAATGCCTAAGTGAACCAAACTTCCATATTGAAGCCAACTTGATATTAAGAAAGATATCTTGCAAAACATATTCTCGAGTATATCCTTAAGCCATGGACTGTGAAAGAGACCAAAAAACAACTCCTCATGTAACATTGAAAAAGATGCCACCTCAAGAGAATTAATAATCCTCCTTCTAGTCTCATGAGACCTCCTATTGCCACAATTCTGATAAGTCCAATATTTCCAATAAAACACACTAAATTCACCAATCCACTTAATAATAAATGCACTTTTTAGTAAAATTTTAACCTTGAGCCATAAGGTCTTCCAATTATCTGGATTAGATTACACATCTACATTAAGAAAATACAATGAGAACCTCAAGCCACTCTAAGTGAAAAGTAAAATCATAAGCCTATATTGGACATCTTTGTGCTGTACAGAATCCCATTGGTAAGTTTTAAACATGCAATAATAATGACAGCTTGTAAAAAAAGAAAATAGAATCTTCATCACCTATTTTTGCTTAAAACTCTGTAATATGTTCTGAAATAGACTCTGCTTTATAAACTCCACTTACCTTACATGGTTTTGTTTGTAGAGAGTAGCAAAATAAATTATTCCAAGACCAAGCGACCACTTCAATTTAGCAAAATTCCTTTTAACTCAAAAGTAGGCATTCAATTCATTATAATTCCTCAAGGTATCACAACACATTGCTCCATTATTACTATTCTTCATCATAGCTCTAGTGGTTTCAAAAGTCAATTTAACAACATATTTAAGAGATCTATTCTTACCAATAAACGAAGGCATCAACTATTGATCTGCTTCCTTCTTATATCTGGCACACTTTAGTAGCAATATAAAAACACTAATTACACCATTTCATACAGTTGTTGGATGTCAATTCTTAGTTCTCTTAAGGAGAACAATTGTTGGATATCGCTTGTCGAGTTAAAGGGATAAGGATTTGATGTCGAGGTGGTCTAAGGGAAAGAACCAACAATGTTTGGTCAGGAGGCGTAAGAGATGGTCATTGACGGTGAACGATATACGGTGGTTGGGCATGGTTTGTCTGTCAATTTTGAATGGTTTCTTTGAGGGTCAATGTTGTAGAATATGATAGAGCCAAATAAAACATAAACATGTTAATAGTTGGGCATAATTGTAATTGTTGTACCTTTTTATAATTGTGTCCATCGAACAAGAATAGAGCCTTTAGTAATGGCTAGGTTACAACTCTGCTGCTGAGTTGTGAGCGATTGATATTGTAGAATATAGGTCTTGTGTTTTATGGGAAAACGGTTGTGTGCTTTTGGCAGCAGCGACCAAGATAGAATTTAAGCATAGTTTGGGCAGGTGGTTGGGAGTGAAGGAAGTGATGGATTAGGGTTTGGGCAGGTTGATGGAAGTGGGGGTAGTTATGGTAGACGTGTTGGTGATGGTATAGGTAGTTTGATGGCATTAGGAAAGAGACAAAATAGAGAAATAGTAGAAGATGAAACTTTAAGAGGTTTATTGATGTGAAGAATTAGCTCAACCATCTGTTGATTCATTTTAGAAATACCTAGTTGCCATATTGAAAGCCAGACTAAGATCTGTTGATTAATATTCACAACTCGTTGTTTCAGATGTGTCACTCATACTTCCAAACCTGAAACGTCCCTCTCTATCTCCATTCTTTGACTTGTCATAGATCCAGCAGGTCGGACCAATGGTAAAGTTAGGAACGATTAGATAATAGATAGTAGATTAAGTAAATAATTATACAATTTGTAGAGAAGAAAATTATATTAATTATAAGAGTGTGATTACATAGAAGATCAATTTAATGGAAGAAAATGGATAAACAAAAAGGAAAGGATAAATGACTGAATGAATTCAGCCCTCAACCAAATGCATATGCAGATCTCTCTACCCTAATTCAATAATAATAATATTCTTTAATAATCTTAGCTAATGTCTGTAGATCTTTTTATATAGTTGATGTCAAAGTTACTTTTTTTGCTTGGGCATCAATCCAGCTTCTTGGGCCTAAATACTTATTAGTTTGGCCTATCATACCCCTAACATTAACACCGTCTGGGAGAATAACCTTCTCCTCAAGGCTGATTGTTAAAAATTGTCCTATAGATTAAACAATGTCAACTGAAATGTTCTCTACAATAACTTACAACAATTACATTATCATGAAATTGAGATCAAAGTATAAGTGAGAAGAACACATTATCTAATCTTTCCGGTTCAAAGAAGTCTCCTAAAATTTATGTTGGTTCCATCCTATAATTAATGCTTAAGTGAACCAAACTTCCATATTGAAGCCAACTTGCTATTAAGAAAGACATCTTGCAAAACATATTTTTGAGTATATCCCCAAGCCATGGACTATGAAAGAGACCAAAAAACAACTCCTCGTGTAATATTGAAAAAGATGCCACCTCAAAAGAATTAACCATCTTCCTTCTAGTCTTGTGAGATGACCTATTGCCTACAATTCTGATAAGTCCAATATTTCTAATAAAACACCTTAAATTCATCAATCCACTTAATAATAAATGCACTTTTCAATAAAGCTTTAACCTTGAGCCACAAGGTGTTCTAATTATCTGGATTAGATTGCACACCTACATTAAGAAAAGATAACAAGAACCTCAAGCCACTCCAAGTGAAAAGTAGAATCATGAGCCTATATTGGACATCTTTGTGCTCTATAAGTTTTAAACTTGCAATAATAATTAGAAATAGAAAATAGAATCCTTATCACCCATTTTCACTTAAAACTTTGTAATAGGTTCTAAAATAGACTCTGCTTTATAAACTCCATCTACCTTACACGGTTCTATCTGTAGAGAGTAGCAAAGGAATTTATTCCAAGACTAAGCAACCACTTCAATTTAGCAAAAACTCCTTTTAACCTAAAAGTGGGCATTCAATCCATTATAATTCCTCCATGCATTAGAACACATTGTTCCATTCATTCTTACTATTATTCAACATAGTTCTAGTGGTTTGAAAAGTCAATTTAACAACACATTTAGGAGACCTATTCTCACAAGTAAACGAAGGCATCACCCATTGACTTGCTTCCTTATGAAGTTCCCATATCTGGTACGCTATAGTAGTAATATAAAAACACCAATTACATCATTTCATACAGTTTTTGGATGTCAATTCTTAATTCTCTGAAGGAGAACAATTATTGGATGTCGCTTGTCGAGTTAAAAGGATAAGTATTTGATGTGAAGGTGCTGTATGTGGTTTAAATGAAAGAACTAATAATATTTGGTCTGGAGGCGTAAGAAAGGGTCGTTGATGGTGAATGATATATTGTGGTTAGGTATGGTTTGGGTGTCGGTTTTGAATGGTTTCTTTGAGGGCCAATATTGTAAAATAGGATGAGCTAAATAAAACATAAACATGTTACTAATTGGGCATAATTGGAATTGTTGTAATTTTTTGGAATTGTGTCCATCGAACAAAAATGTAGCTTTTAGTAATGGTTGCAGTGACAACTCTGCTGCTGAGTCGTGACCGATTGATATTGCAGAATATGTGTCTTGTGTTTTGTGGGAAAAACATGTGCTTTGGCAACAACGACCAAGATAGAATTTAATCATGGGTTTGGGCTGGTGGTTGGGAGTGGATGCAGTGATGGATTAAGGTTTGGGCAGGTTGTTGGAAGTGGGGGGTAATGATGGTAGAACTGTTGGTAATGGTGCAGGTAGTTTGACATCATCAGGAGAGAGACAAAATGGAGAAACAATAGAAGATGAAACTTCAGGAGGTTTACTGATGTGAAGAATCAGCTCAACCATTTGTTGATTCATTTCAGAAAGCCCGACTACAATTTTGGAATACCTAGCTACCATATCGAAAGCCAGATCTGAGATCTGTTGATTAATATTCACAACTCGTTGTTTAAGACGTGTCACTCATACTTCCAAACCTGAAACATCCCTCTCTATCTCCATTCTTTGGCTTGTCGCAAATCCGATATGTCGGACCAATGGTGAAGTTAGGAACAATTAGATAATAGAAAGTAGATTAAGTAAAGAACTATACAATTTGTAGAGAAGAAGATTATATTAATTATAGGAGTGTGATTACATGGAAGATCAATCTAATAGAAGAAGATGGATAAACAAAAAAAGAAGGGATAAATGACTGAATAAATTCAGCCCCAGGCGAATGCCCGTGTAGATTTCTCTGCCCTAATTCAATAACAATAGAATTCTTTAATAATCCTAGGTAATCTCTGTAGCTCCTTTTATATAGTTGATGTCAAAGTTACTCTTCTTGCTTAGGCATCAATCTAGCTTCTTGGGCCTAAATACTTACTAGTTGGGCTTATTATATCCTTAACAAATATATTGTATATATTTAGCTTTAGATTGAGGTTGAATCAATGAATAAAAGCCATTGCGTTCTCTTATATCATTCAACGTGGCATTAGAGGTAGTGTGGGTTTTTTCCTCTATTTGGTAAGCATATTAACCTGTAAATACTATGGTCACTTATCTAGACTACTTTGTTTTCATCACCTCCCCTTTGGAAGAAGTACAAGCCTCAAATCGGCTTCTCCCTAAAATCCAGTGACCTAGAGCTCTACAAGTGGAGCTCACGCGCCATCTGAATTTTTTAGGCAGAATCACGCACTGACATGTGGAAGCGCATGGAAAGTTTTTTGGCAATCAGTTTTTTAGTTTTGGTGTTGTTTTGGTGCTTTTTTATCGTCTCAGTGGTCAATTTTCCAGTCTGACAGTTAGGATTTTATTAGGTGCTATTCCCCTATTTTATGGTTCTGTTATTATTCTATGGTTTTGCTATTGTTCTGTTTTTTTTGTTATCTGCATTGTGTGGCTTCTTTTCAACAATTTCTGTTACCGTTTGCACCATAGATGACATGAAAACAATTGTTATTGATGTTATTCGGGTAGTTAATCGAATTACGAAAATTGAATGAAAAATTTTTTTAGATTGAAGCAAGACTGTTAGAATTTATTTAAGAAGTATAGACAATGATGACCACTTGACTAATAATCCACTGGCTCATAAGGATGGACAGCTTTAGGTAGGAGAAGATACAAGATTATTCTTGCAAATAAAAAAAATGTATTGATAGTGATGTGGTTGGTTTTATTGGTCATTGTGAATTTGTCAAAGATTTAATGGAGTAATTTGAATATTACACTTGGGCAAAGAAAATTTGAACTGTGTGTGTGATGCATGATGTGCGTAAGGCATTATATCGAATTGAGCAGCAGGATAGGCCTCTTAAAGTATATTTTGCAGAGGTGAAAAAAAGTTATAAACTTAATGTTCTTGTGCCCTTTAGTTCTGACATTAAGGTTCAACAATCCCAACGAGAACAAATAGTGGTCGTGAGTTTTCTTGCAGGATTATCCCTAATATTTAACATTGTCAAATTCCAAATTTTTTCTGGTAGTGAAGTTCTTGAAGCAGGCATTTTCTCGAGTACTACGTAATGAAAGTTCTAATTCGAATACCTCCTTCTCTCCCATTCAAAGTGCTCTTGTAAGTCGTGATTCGGGACCATGAAAACTAGGGTAAAGGAGGCAATAATCATGGTAATAGTAATCGGGATTCAAGTATTGTTTGCTATTACTGTCATGAGCCAAGCCATACTAAACGGTTTTAGAAGAAACTATTGAACAGACAACATAGAGCAAATATAGCTAGACATAGTGACCGTTCCTTTAGATAGTACTATGACTATTTTGGCTCGGAATATGCTGAGGGGGCGTTTGGTTCGTGCATGGGAAACAGAATGGAATCAGGAAAGGGAAACAGGGAATCGGAATACCTTTCCCTGTTTGGTTATGATCCATAAACGAAATGGTTTGCCCCCTGATTCCCTTTGTAACTGTTTGATTTAAAGTAGAGAATCGGAATCATAATTATTATTATTAGTTGTATTATTATTATTATTATTATTATTATTATTTATGTATTTATTATTATTATTAATTTTTTTTTATGTATTTATTTATTATTATTATTATTTTTTCATTATTTATGTATTTATTATTATTATTTATTATTTATCTTATTATTATTATTATTATTTATTATTCTTAATTAATTATTATTATTATTTATGTATTTATTATTATTATTATTTATTTTATTATTATTTATTATTAATAATATTTATCTTATTATTTATTTATTTTATTATTTATTATTATTAATTATTTATTTATTATTATTATTATTATTTATTTATTTATTATTATTATTATTTATTATTATTATTAATATTTTATTATTATTATTATTATTATTTATTTATTAATAATATTTATTATTATTATTATTATTATACTTGGTTGGGGAATGCGGAAGGAAAATGGAATGGAAAACCCTTGGGGAGGTGAAGAATTAATTTGGGGGAATTGGAGGGAAAGCTAAAACTAAAAATGGGTAAAGAGAATGATTAAAAATGCCAAACAAATAACCATAAAGGGTTTCATTCCCTTTCCTTTTTCCTTTCCTGATTACCCCCAACCAAATGCCCCTTGAATTCTTTCAATACCGTTCGTTTAAGTCTGTTGATTCTTTTATTATTGTTGCTGCTAATGAAGGTACATCTAACACTTCTTATGTCTGCCTCGTCCAAATGGGTCATTGATTCTAGTTGCACATATCACATAATAGGTAATCCTAGTCTCTTATCCTCATTAAAATTCCTTTAGTATCTTTTACTTTTTTATTTTTTGAAAATTTTCTATCTTTTACTTAACAACCGTATACTTATCATGAATATTTATTAACAAAGTAAGTGCCTCATTGTTTAGTTCTCAACTCCACATATTCTCATCTCAAAAAAAAAAAAAAAAAAATACTCCACATATTCCTTTTTTTTTTTTTTGAAAAACTCCACATATTCTTATTAATACTTACTTTAATATTCAAGAAAAAAATAACATTTGAATAAACTTTTAGTATAATGACTATGTATAAGTATTAAAAAAATAATTTATTTAATTTTATATATTTGAAGTGTATATAAATTTTAATTTAATTATAAAATATCTATTAAACACTTTTTATAATAATATATTATGCCATATTTGTCATTTAACTTTTATCAATTATTTTAACAGCTGTTTTTATCGAAAGTTTCTATTCTAAACCGCTTTATAAATAGTTAACAATTGACAACAACATACAATAGCTAATCACTAGTAAAACAGTTAACAACTCTAGCAACAGCTACTCAAACCAATAAGGCCTAGATCTAGGCAATAACTTTTGCTAGGCCAATAACCAATGGACAATATAATTATAATATGAAAAACAAATGTAAAAGACAAAATTAGATATATATATATATATATATATATATATGAAATATAATGACAAAATAATATAATTTGTAAAAGTATAAAATAATAATTTTTTTTTTGATAAATTTGATCATGCAAAAATTTATTACTTTAATCGAAATACTATTTCTGAACCGAAATAATAAGGACTTCATCATTTTTGTCCATTTTTTACCTTAATATTTTTTTTTTCAATTTTGCCCTTGTAAAATGAGGAACAATGACAAGGTGGGCAGTATTTCCTTATCATTGTGCAAAGTAAGAAAAGGGGTGTATTTGCCAAAAAAATAATAATAATAAAGAAAAGGGGTAGACACTTCAGAGTCAACCGTGTTGACCTTCAGGAAAGTAATACTCGTAAGTTGAAGAGGGTGCACACAATTTTTTGATTTTTTGATGTAATGAGTTATTTGCGAGTATAAAATTTAATAGCGCACACAATCTTGAGATGTATGGGGTTGGATTTGGAAAGAGATTGAAAATTTCATTTCCCTCCAATAAATCACACAATATTTCCACAATCGGACCATTTTGTGAAATGTTTGTTGTCATTTTTGTAGTTTAAAGGTGCAAAACATTTCATAACACATTGTATCTACAACAATTTGGATGCTCATTGACGTTAATGCACCTAGTAAAAAATTGAGTTAGATGGCGTGACCATTTATACTTCTGCACCACTTTTAAACATTACGCACAACATTCGTAGCACGTACCCTTTTTTATTGAACAATTTAACGGTAAAAATTGGTCACTTCATGGTGCTTTGCATCCAAAATGCTACAACTCTTACTCACATTTTTAATTTTATATAACACGTGCCTCCACGCACTCATTGCCACCCACCTGCATAAACTGCACCCAACAATAAATCTCACTATTCAATATTTCACAACTCACGTTCGTTACAAGACAAAAGGCAAATTTATCAACTTTTTTCCAAATATATCAATTTTCTCTATTTTTTAGCACAACCTCTGCACAAAAGTTCCTATTAAACGATGAATAATGTAATTTTCTAAAAGTAAATTAGTTTTGAGATCAGCATGGCAAGGTATTAAAAAGATGGCAATGATACCAAAATAAAAACTATATACTACTAACTAAGCTATTTGTGTGGGATTAAAAGAATAAATATATTTAAGCAATGGGGGAAAAGTTGTATAATTTGATTGTGTAAGAAGTTCACAAAATCAAACTTGGGAATCTTTTTGTTCAATTTGGTCGACCTTCCGAAAAGTGTATTTATTAGGAAATGTATTTATAAGAGAGTTATTTTTCGAAAAGTATGATTTGAGAGTATTTGGTACTAAAATTCAACTTTTCAAAAATAGATTTATTTTATATTTTAAAAAACAATAATATTTATAAATTTAATTTAGTTATATTTTGATAAAATATTAAAAAAATAATTTTATTACTTTTATTTGGAAACTAGTATTTCCTTACTTTTAATTGGGAAAGTTAGTTTCATTGTGCAAGAGAATTGGGTATTGTAAGGAATCCCACATCGGATAGGAGAAGTGGCTTAATAAGATTTATAAGTGTGGGCAAACCTCACCTGTCAACTCGGGTTTTCAGGTGAGTTAGGCCCAGATCCTTAACATGGTATCAGAGTCTGCCCTCTCTCCACCGATGTCGGGACAATGATCCGAAATGGATGATGGCCCGTGGTGGGCCTCTGCACCCGTAATGGGTGACCTCCTGCAGAGTAACTGCCGATGTCACGCCTTAATAAGATTTATAAGTGTGGGCAAATCCGAAATGGATGATGGCTCGTGGTGGGCCTCTGCACCCATAATGGGTGATCTCTGCAGAGTAACTGCTGATGTTACGCTCCAGATGAATCTGGGCATGAGGGGGTGTGTAAGGAATAGGGGTGTTCACGGTTCGGTTTGGTGACCGAACCGGTACGGTTCGGTTTCGGTTTTTAACCGAAAATTTCATTCATTAAAACACAATCAATTTGAACAAAAATAATGAAGAAACAAAACCCATTATCTCTAAGCATCTGTATGTCCAAATACAAGGTCATCCATCATCATCAATATAATCTTTATTTTCAGCCAAATCAAAGATAAAAGTGAGAAGGAAGAAGAAACAGTACAAACAATCATCAATAAATCAATCGAATTCGTTATCTCCTTGTTGTTCATCCGAAAAAAAAAATCTATGAATTTGATAGCAAAGAACAATAACGAAGAATAAAAATAATAAAAATAAATAGCAAAGAATAAATCAAAGCACAAGAAAAAGAAGACGAACGGGCAAGGCTGAGGAACATCAGCGGCGGCAGTTGCAGAAGACGAACGACGGGAGGTGAGGCTGAGGAGCATCAGCGGCGGCAGTTGCAGAAGACGAGCGGCGGCAGAGGGAAGAGAGAGGCTTGAAGAGATGAAGGAGAGAGAGGCAGTTGAAGAGAGAGGCTGGAATGGAATGGAAGAAATGAAGGGCGGCAGACTACCTCCGCTCCCTTCGTCGGTTGGTCATGGCGGTGGGCGGCGGTGCTTGCTCCCTTCGTCGGTCGACTGGTTTGCCCTCTATTAAAGCACTAAGCTTTAAAATTGAAAGAGAGAAGAAGGTGAGAATGGTAGAGATGAGACGAAGAGTGCGGCGGTGGGGCTTGGAAAATGAAAATGAAATAGGGTGAAATAGGGTTAGGTTGAATATTTAGTATATATAATCGGTCGGTTCGGTGCGGTTCGGTTCCAGAATGAACCAAACCGCATACCGAACCGAAATTTTCGGTTTCCCTAAATTATGCACCGAAAACCGAATCGAACCATTCGGTTCGGTCCGGTTTCGGTCGGTTTTTCGGTTTATGATGAACACCCATAGTAAGGAATCCCACATCGGATATGAGAAGGGGCTTAATAAGATTTATAAGTGTGGACAAACCTCACATGTCAACTCGGATTTTCAGGTGAGTTAGGCCTAGATCTTTAACAGGTATCCAGCCTCGGAAAGTGAAATAGATAAAACGAAAACGAACAACTAGTATTTTTCTACTTTGGAAAAGTTGCATTTCTCTAATCTACTTAATTCAACCAAATAGTTTTCACTTTCAAACTTTTCAAGGTTATAAATTTCTAAATATCATGAAACAATAAAATTTTCTAAACTTTAATTTGATAACTTTTAGACTTTTGACTGATTTTCCTATTTTCTTTATGTGGTTAGCAAATTTGTGAAGCAATCTAAATGACTAAATTGATAAATATCCTAATTGTAATTCTCCTGAGCTTTTGGTATCTTTTATAAAAAAAAAAAAAATTTATATAACCACATTTTTCATTATTTCCAAAGAAATATTAACTTATTTAAAAATTTGATTTGGTTTTTGTTGTGTTAAGCACAAATGGTGAATTTTCAAGAAAATGATAGATTCTTCATTAAATAATTTTTTTTTTAGAAAAATCATTTATTAGAATAGAGTTCAATATATAATTATGAATTCTTAGAGCATCTCCAATGCTAATGTGGATTGTACTAATCCACTTGCTACATAGGAAAAAGAGAAGAAGACTTTTTTTCAAAAATGATCTCTAATGCTAATGTCTATTTTGAATGTGAAGCTTATGTGAACTTGACATTATCAAGGTCACCTTCTATTTTTAGAAAGCTTTCTTGACAATATATTTCTTGACAACATCTACATTTAATGATGCATTGTGCTTGGCTAGTTATTATATTATAATTTCAACAAAGAACAAAAAAATAAAATAAACAATGTTGCATTGGAGACAAAAATTTTGCATTGGATGTCAACATATTGACATGCATCTACATTTTACTTGATACCTTCTATTTTGTTAGACACATAAGCAAATAGAAGGTGTTGCATTGTATTGGAGATGCTCTTATCTTCATTCTGCTATTTTCGTGTTAATGTTTTGTTTTTTATTTTAGTAAATGTAACATATTTTAAAATATTAAGTAAATGTTAACTTTTGAAACTTATATTTAGTAAATGTCATATTTTTTTTCTCAAAATATTAAGTAAATGTCACTTTTTAGTTATTAGTAAATACATTTTTTTTTACATATAAATTAATATTCATTTTTAGTAAGACCGTGACAATGACAGTACGTGTATTTCATATAAATATGTGTATTTTCCTACATCATGCCAATAAATTCAAAATTGTTGACATTTAATTCTATTAAAATTTCAAAAAGTGACATTTGTTAAAAAAATTCTCTTTAAACAATTAGCATAAGTTCAAATTTATAATTTAACACTTTAAATTCCGTTACCTTTTTTAATGCAATCTTAAACTTTGTGATTGGTCATTTTAGCACTTGTAATTTTGCAAAGCGACTATTTAGCATCTGAAGTTGTTGAAAACTGAAAAAATGGACACCTAACATATCTATGTGATTTTATAACTTGCAAGTGTTAAATTAATTGATGTTTGTATACTTTAAATAGTAAATTGGTCATTTGTATATTTCTTCAGATGTTAAATTGGTCAGTATTATATAATTCAAATGTTAAATAAGTCAGATTGTAAACTTTAAAGTTACATCCAAAAATATAATAAAATTTAAAATATGAAATGTTAAAGTATGTATTGAGTGGAACAGTCCAAATATTTGAAAAATCCACACCAGAAGAACATATTATAAATAAATAAATAATTCCAAATAAGCGATCAAAAATATTTGAATACTATATAATATCATTTTTTTTTTTGGGTCAAAAATATGCACTCTCCTTATTTACTGCAGAGTAATAGTATGCGTAAAAAACAGTTTTGCACTTTCATTTGCTCTTTCTTTCAACTGGGATTGACTCCTATCCATGCTAATACACACATCAATGATCCTGCAATGCATTTCAAAAAATTAATAATACTATTTAGCTCTAATTTGGCTTTTGATTAAAGAAAAAAAAATTATTATTTTTTTTAAAGTTTCTAGGAGTCAACGTATGCACTTGCCACCAGACTATATCTGTATGCATACGGTTGACAATGTTATAATATGGAATATAAATGTTATAAACCAACCAATTACTAATTCTTAGTATTTAAGGGATTCTTAAATGAATACTATACACAATTATATGAAATGTCAACTACCTAAAATACAAATGGAATTAGGTAAATTGAAGGCATTAGTAGCATAATTGCCAACAAAGTGCAATTTGATGCCAATACTAATAAAAGGGTATCAGAACTACCTGCTAGTGTGCCCAACCTGTACCAATTTCGTCTGCTTGCTGCCGAAATAACTGCAAATAAAATCAATATATCAATGCATTGCAACAGCAAAACATATTATCAACTAATTAATTTTGTCAGAAAGGGCATCTTGGTGCATGAAGTTCCTGCTAAGGATTGAATCACTTTGGATAAGTCCTTGAACCATTAAATTTTCGGCTTTTCGCTTATAAACTACATGTTATCATCAAATAAAAACTTTACCTGAATCACAATTTGAAGTTGAATTGAAATCTCCACACATACACATTTGTCTTATACCATCAGTGCCATAACCACAAGTTCCACCAGTTGCTTCACAAGCTCTACAAAATTCCTCATTCCCTTGCACAGAATATTCCACTCTTATGCCGTAAGACCATTCAGTAGGCCCGTCAATCCTTAACGGTGCGAGATTATAA
>CATIWJ010125697.1:0-21684 GCA_949640765.1 Croton laevigatus | reverse complement strand
TGTAATAAACGTACATTAATATTTTAAACTGCCCCAGTTGAATATTTTGAATTTCTAGGAATTTAGATTTTGGGAATCAAAAATTTAGAAGGTGAGATTTGTAACACTTTAATTTTTAAATATTGGTTCTTAATTAAAAGAGATTAATTCGAAAATAAAATTTAATAGACTGGAGACTTTAAGAAAAAGTATAATACGAAATTGAATTTGTGTGTTTACATGAATATATATAATTTTAAAATAATAATAATAATAATAAGCTTGAAATGCATAAATCAAATAATTGATAAATGGTATTATAATCCATATGGAACAGAAAGATATGTTGTAACTAATATAAATAGAGAAAGTGAAATATCAGAAAATGTAGCAAATGGAAAATAAAAGTATAGCTTACCTTAGTAATACAAATTAAATTAGAAAGTGGGATAAGCATACAATTAATGATATGAGTATAACCAATGCGCTAGATTTGTTTGATGTGTATGTATATGCTTAGGTCCTTTTTTTTTTAGGATCTGCACAATTGTAAATGACATATAATAAAGTAAACTATCCGTGAAAATTAATAAAGCTGAAATATTTCAAACAAATTTCATAGGAAAAATGGTAATAGCTAGTAAAGTCATTAGTGGATGTTTAGAAAAGAACCTAAGAAATTATTCCTAAAAAAGAATATGATAGAATTACTTTATAGAAAATTTGAAATAATATCAAGAATGGACTAGGTAATAAAACACAAAGTTATAATTGATAGTGAAAAAGAATGAGTAATTTATAAAAAGATTTGATAAGAAGGGGATAGTGTTCGTAAGCACAAGAGCTGATTGTTTAGATAATACTAATTTTTTTTATTGCTTAAATTACCACATAGGAAAGAAGTGGGAATTTACATATATGACTGGAGTCAAATATTGGTAAGTTGCGCCAAATGTAACAAGTATAAGAAGATTAGACCGGATAAAGTTCGAAAGGCGCTAAAGCAAGTAGAAATTATCAAAAGTAAACTCACAGAGGCGTTATCTATATCTGCAATACTTCAGAACTGACTAGCTTCCAGGAGAAGCTAAAAATAAAGATGGAAAGAATTGTCATATTTGAAAATTTAATTAATGGAGTGTAAACGATGTCATTGGTATTCAATTGTAAAATTCAAGGAAGCTTATAGATTAAATTGTAATTTTAAGGATTAATAATATATATATATATATACAATAAAAAAAACAATTTATAGAAATAATAATAATTATATAATAATAATAATAATAATAATAATATGCATGGAAATGGTGAAGTGGCAAGCAAAGAAGAGGGTGGCAATCTTAGTGTAGAGGTGGCAAGGATTGGGCTTAGCTTCAATAACTTCTGATTTCCTTTACATGAGCACGTTGTCAACTACAAAAAATATATATATATGGAATGTTGGCAGACCATGGTGAAGGAGAAGCTAGGTGGCAATTAGCCAACATTTGGTGGCAAAGAATAAGAAGGCAACATGGACGTGTAAGGTGGTAGGAATTATGTTGCATGCAAAGGAAATTTTAAACTCCTTCTCACTTTCTTCATTTTCCACCTTCAACCGAGACTCATCTTTTATTCTCAATCAAAATCACATCCCACCTTCATCAACTTTGCATTTGCTTTTTGACTGAAACCTTAGAAACCTTTGTGGGCTCTTAAGCCAAACAACTTAGGGAAAAGTTGATTCTTAAGGTAAACAACACATCCCTACCTTTAATTTCTTTAATTGATCATTTATTAGTGAGATTTAATAGAGACCTAATTTTGAAATTCTAGGGTTCAAGTGATTAAATTGGGAATAATATTAATATGATGATTAAATGATTAGATAAGATCTATATGTCCATAAACAAGTTGAGAGAAAGCTGAAATCATAATCTGGCAAATTTCTAGGGTTAAATTCAAGTAACGTTTTGATCATGATAGGGTCAGAATTTAGGGAAGTTATAAAAGCAAAATTTGTAGGTAAATGTCTTAGTTAACAATAGAGACTAGAATCATCCCATTTGGACTCATAGAATGAAAGTTATGGCCAGAATACCAACCGGCGTGCAGGCTGCCAGAATCAGAAAAGTTAATACAACAGGCCAAACTTTAACAAATAATTTGACCATGATAGAAATAGAATTTAAGTAAGTGCAAAACATGAAAGTTGTAGTTTTATATGTCTAGTTTATGACTGTAAAACAGTTTTGATAGAAACTAAATGCATAGGAAGATATACTTGAAAAACTCAAGGGTGTGCAAGTCTAAAATTTGAGTTTGGGCAGAACGGGAATTGTAAACTTTGGCTAATAAATTGTAGGAAATAAATTATTTACCCAATTCTAAATGTTTAGGGACCTAAATTAAAATACCCAAGCTAATTAAAAAATACTTAAATATTATTTTTAGGACCCGCAAATACCGAAGAGTGCGGAAATTAAAGGAGCACTCGCGTAGGACAATTTTGCAGACGAATTTTCAGGTTTGGTACTATTATTTTTAAAGTATTCAAACTATTTATGTTTTAAATTATTTGATTAGTATTTTTAATATATGATTTTATTGAATAATTGATTTTGTGGAGAACTCGAATGTGTGTTCGAGTTATACAATAATTTTTAATACCGAAACGGTATTCGCAGGCGCGAAGTGACCGGCTCGGTAAAAGTAAAATTATATTTAATTGAGATTTTCAATAATTATTTTGATTGAATTATGAAACTTATTTACTTCTCAATGATATTATTTTTGAAAAATGAGAATTGAATTTTTACTATTAAATGCAATTAATTGTGAAATGGAAATTAAAAGTGAATGAGAAAAATTTGTTAAGAAATTATGATTATGAGATGAATTGTTTTACGCTCTACTTGGTTTATGGAACCTTAGAGATAAGAATATGTCATGACATATGGTTAAGAATCCTGCGCAGTGTGATACATGATGTGAAATGAGAAATGAAATGAGAAACCATGGGCGTGGTTGCGATCTACGACCCATTGATAAAATATTAATTCGTGAATAGCTGCGATCTATATCCGATCCGAATTAATACAATTCGTGAATAGCTGCGATCTATATCCGAATTGAACAGTGATTAATACAATTCGTGAATAACTGCGATCTATCTCCGAATTTTAACCCTAGTCTTATCTTTAGTGTTCAAAAATACCAGTAGAGCAAATGATAAATGATGTTGCTTGATAAATATTGTTGCTTTATTTTATGATTTTGCAAAGTTGATTTTTAATACGTGAAATGAGTTTGATAACTGTTTTTAAGTATTACTATTTTAT
The DNA here is from genome assembly GCA_949640765.1 of Croton laevigatus. Classification (NCBI taxonomy): domain Eukaryota; kingdom Viridiplantae; phylum Streptophyta; class Magnoliopsida; order Malpighiales; family Euphorbiaceae; genus Croton; species Croton laevigatus. The sequence goes on along the minus strand of CATIWJ010125697.1, from coordinate 18,382 downwards.
TTTTACGAGTAAAATTATATATATATATATATACCAACTGAGCATGTAGTTGCTCAGCGAGTTATTTCTGTAACTCGCAGGTTTATAGCTAAAAATGCGTGAGATCTAGCATTCACATGAGCAGTTCTCCAGTACAGCGTTTTGGTCTAAATATATTGTAGTTCAAGAATTTTTAGTATACAATTAAATAGATGTTCTGTAATATATATATATAAGCTAACCTTGGATTAAATATATTGTATTAGTCGAAATAGTAATAACATATGGTATAGCGTGCCTAATTATAGTAAAATTATTATTAGCTTTATGTTATTCAAAGAATTGTATAACAATAGTTAACGGCTTTGTGACACTTTAACTTGTCTTATTCGTAAGATTGGTTGGGGTGTTACACAAAGTATTTTAATCTAGGATTAATTAATGCTTAAATTATAATTTATATCTAATTAGTCATCTATAATTTCTTTTTGTTCCCTCATATGAAATAACATTAAAAAAAAAAAGGGTTGGTAGCTACTGAAAATTTAACTCAATAAAACTTGTTTGAAATTTTGATCGTTAAAAGATTAAATGAATTTGAACCAAACTTAAGCTTAAACTTAACAATAGTTGATGAGAATCGGCTTATTTGACATTGGTTTTTAGTTTTTGGACTTCCAATTTGACTCAATAATTCTTTTTAATTTTGTGTTTTTTTTCCCATAGTTTCCATTGGACCCTAATACGTATTCAACTTTGGGTAAGTTTGGTAAAAAAAATTGTGTAATCGAATTATTGACGGATTCGGTTCGGGTTTATTGACTAATTAAAAAATATAACTATTTTTGTTTATGTGTACAATGAATACTTTTATACTACAACTCTTTTCAAATTATGGCGATCGGTGGTCTTCTTGTTTGAATTTAGGGAAAATTATTATTTTAGCACTGATGTTTAGTTATAATTACTATTTCATCATTCTATTTTAGCATAATTGCTTTGCCATTACCATCATCGTTTGGCCTAAATATATACTTTAGTTACCGTGTCTTTAATTTTGAGATTTAACTATTAATTTGGCAACGGCATACATAAAAAAATTACAGAATTGACCCTTAAGTTGACTTGAATTTTTTATTTTTATCATTTTCAGCTTTAATGCTCGATTCCACTGCACCTTGAATTTTTTTTACCAACGACTATACTTTCACACTTCATAAATGTAAAATCAAAATATAAAAATTTAAAATTATAATATAAAATATATTAATATTAATAAAACTTAAAATACACTAAAAATTCTTAATTTGATGAAATAAAAAAAATATTATTATTATTTTAAACTTTTTTTTTCTTAGTAACTTTTCTTAATGACTAAAAATTGTTAGTGACTTTCTTATAAACATAAAATAATAATACACTAAAAATTTTTAAAGAATTTTTTTTAAGTGATTTGTGGTAATCATGTAACAAACTTACTTTTGTTTGGTGAATTATATTATAATTGCTTTTTGCATATTTTAAAGATGTATAATTTTTAATCTGTAACATTTATAGGCTTAAATCTATTTGTGGTGTGAAAAAAAAAAAAACAATGACATCAATTAGATTTTTAAGAATTGAAAGATAGAAAATTGCACATTCAAGGAACTTGCGCTCTCAGAGTAAATTTTCTGTAAGAAAGTTTAGATTGTTTAGTTTCAACTCTAAAATTAATTTAGTTTAATAGAAAATTATGAAATAATTTTAGATAAAAATCAAAATATTTTTCATACCATTTTTTATTCTAAAAGAGTTAAAATATAAATAATCAAAACAAAAATAATTATTTTGATTTATATCTATAACTCTTTTTTTAAATAATAATTTTGACTTATATCTATAAATAATAAAAAACAATGGAACTAAACTCTGGATTATCCTCATTTGATGAATTAATACTAAAAAATTGAAGATTGGCAATCAATAACAATAGAACTCGGATCAAATAAAGAGTTATGAGCATAAATTAAATATTCTCTCAAAGGTAAAATTTCTATGAAAGGAAGTTGGTTATTAACTTATTTAATAAGTATTTTTAAATTTATATTATTTATAGAAAATATTTTAAATAATAATAGTGGATTTTTATTTTTTATCAAATTAAAATTTTTTAATATATTTTAAATTTTTATTAATATTAATATATTTTTATATTATAATTTTAAATTTTTATATTCTAATTTTATAATTATTAAATATGAAAGTAGATTGTTGATAAAAAAAAATTTAAAATATAATGAAATTAAAATTAAAAAAAATAAAAATAAAAATATAAGAGCTAATTTTATAATTTTCTGGTAAACCAAATTAACTGTAAAATATCAAATTTAACGGTGATTAAAGCAGGGTATATTTTGCTTACAAAAATCGACAAAATTCAATCATAAAATATTAATTATTTGAATTTATTACTACACTTTAGTCAAAAATCGACTCATTCTCTACAAAGCCCCACTCCTGCTTCTTGCTTTCTGATTATCTGCTTGGAACAAAAGAAGTTTAAACCCTAAATTAGTAACAGCAGTTCATTTTATACAAGTTTTGAAATCGAAGAATGAAGACCAAGAAGCCATTGCAACAACTCAAGCTTTCTGTTCCAGCTCAAGAAATTCCAATCACCTCCTTTTTGTGAGTTTCATCCTCTCATTTCTCTATATGTACTGTGCCAACTTTGATTCGATTGGTCAATTTTTTTTCTCATCTGTGCGTTTATCTCGTTTTGAAAATGTAGCGAACCGTTAGTTGATTGATTTTCGTATTGCTTAGTAATTGTTGATGTATAATATTGGATTCTCAGGACTGCTAGCGGTACATTTCATGATGGAGATTTACTTTTGAATCAGAAAGGTCTCCGTCTTATCTCCGAAGAGAAGGAACCTCGTGTGAGTTTGATGTTTTTCGCAATCAATTGTTTTGGAAGTTTATCTTTTTAATAAAGATTATTTAATCAAGTTTAGTTGTTTTTCAGTTGATTGAATATTAATCTAAATTCATTTGAAATACACACTATGTTAATTTCAATTAGATTTGGTTCCATTGATTTTCATTCCTCTCAAACAATAAAGTACAGTACTGGATCTTCAGTTAGTGTTGGTTTGTCTTTTGCCTTATGGAAGGAAGGAAATGCTCTATTAGCTCTCTTATCGTTCTGTATTCTCTGGTTTATTATAAGGATTAGATCTAACTTTTCTCTGGTGTTATATACAGACAGTGCAGAATCCAATGTTTTGTTTATTTGATTATTTCCATTTGGACAGCCCTCGGAAAATAAAGAGCTTGATTTTGATTTCTCATTGGAAGACCTTGAGACAGTTAAAGTAATTGGAAAGGGGAGTGGAGGTGTAGTGCAACTTGTTCGGCATAAATGGGTTGGGACATTGTTCGCTTTGAAGGTCGGTTTACTTACCTGCAATTCTTTTTTATACTGCCTTTTTGATGTTTTGACTTGGAAGTTTGAGATTTGAGAACATAAAATTATGCAAATATATTGAACTCAACTGTTACCATTATTGCGCCCATTCTGTCACATGGAAATTAGAAAGTGTGACAAGGGTTTGGCTATTTATTTTCTAGTGTTGTCCTTTTGAACCACAAGAAGCATATCAATTGGACTGACTGAAGACAATTTGACATCGCGCCTTGAACATTTAGGATATTAGGGTCTCAAACTCTAGTTTTATTTTCTATTAAAAATGGAGATCTCGTAAATGGTTATGGCATGCTGATAAATTAAAGTGATGAGTTATATATGTCTGTGACCTTGAAGTTCTTTGAATTGTGCATCACAGGTAATCCAGATGAACATACAAGAAGAAATACGTAAACAAATCGTTCAAGAGCTGAAAATAAACCAAGCCTCCCAGTGTTCTAATGTTGTTGTTTGCTACCACTCATTCTATCACAATGGAGCTATTTCTCTTGTTTTGGAATACATGGACCGTGGATCTCTAGCAGATGTGATTAGACAAGTTAAAACCATTCTTGAACCTTATCTTGCTGTTGTGTGTAAGCAGGTTTGTGTTCTCCTTTCTTAGTCTAAGAAAGAAGAAAAAAATTCCTATCATCTCTTTTTTTCTCCTCGATAATTGTATATCTATTACAGGTTTTACAAGGTCTTGTGTACCTGCACCATGAACGACATGTCATGCATAGGGACATTAAGCCATCTAATCTGTTGGTAAACCATAAGGGAGAAGTGAAGATAACTGATTTTGGAGTGAGTGCAATGCTAGCCAGTTCTATGGGTCAGAGGGACACATTTGTTGGAACTTATAATTACATGTCGGTACGTGTTGATTTTATTTCTCTACTAACACAAGAAGGCGTTCGCTACCGAGTTGATTACTCATTTATCATGAACCGCCTCACGTAAAATATTGCTAGCAGTTATTTTTTGACATGTTGATAATGTTTTAGTAGTAATGATCTTTTTTTTCCCTCCTCTTTAGCCAGAGCGAATTAGTGGAAGCACCTATGACTATAGCAGTGACATTTGGAGTTTGGGCCTGGTCGTACTTGAGTGTGCTATAGGGCATTTTCCATATATGAAAACTGAAGATCAGCAAAGTTGGCCGAGTTTTTATGAGCTTCTAGAAGCCATTGTTGAAAGCCCACCGCCATCTGCTCCACCAGATCAGTTCTCCCCTGAGTTCTGTTCATTTGTATCCTCCTGGTAATAACTGCATCAACTCTTGAACTTCCCTGGAATTTGATAACCATTTGACCTATTCATGATAGCAGCAATATCCCTGTGGGAAGACAGATCTTTTGAAGTGTCTGATTCAGTTGTGACATTTGTAAAACCTCAACATTTCACCAAACGTGTTCTCTCCTTAATAACTATTGCCCCAGATAAAATAGCAAATGAATGAGAAACTCCAAAAAGTTGACCTGAAGAAAAGCATAACTTTTCTAATCTCTACACAAAACTGCCATGATATTTTGGGGCTTGCCTGGGGGTTATTCTTTGGGGATTTGAGTTGGCTTATAATTATAACTTTGAGTAGTTGAATAATTTCCTGATTCAAATAGCTTAAAATAGTTTCCCCATTCTGTTGTTTTCTTTTCTTTGTGCTTTAACAAGTAATGTGATTGATCACTCCATTTTTTATGGATAATTGCAGTATACAGAAGAATCCTCGAGACAGGGCATCATCTTTGGATCTCTTGGTTAGTGACTGACTGAGTATAAGTTTGATCTATTATGTGTTATTTCTTTCGCAATTCCTGACTCCTTTTCCAAAAAATTCCAGAGTCATCCTTTCATCAAAAAGTTCGAAGATAAAGACATCGATCTTGCAATTCTGGTAGGCAGCTTGGAACCTCCTGTGAACTACCCTAGTTTTACAGCATGTTAGACCAATTTGTCTTGTAATGTTCATATTAAAAGCCAAGTTAGCGCGCTTGTCTTAGTGTTTCACATCAGGTCTTGGCTGTTATGTATCACTATAGAAATTACCTCGTACTATTAAAACAAACAGTTTATTGCATTCAAAGATAATATAGTTTTGATTTGGAAAAAAAAAGATAATATAGTTTTGATACATAAGTTATTCGCAAATTGCTCCATGCTTGTTGGGACTTTTGGATATTGTCGTTTTAATGACAATGCGGAACAGAGCCTTGTCTGCATGCAGCCTGCTTTTAACCTTGTTTGATTGATTGTAAAAAAAGGATACAGAACCAACAAATTACGACCGGATGCAATTCTTTGCCCAGCGGTCCGCCCACATTGTGTTGAATGGTATTTTTTTTTTCCCATTTTTTCTTGGATTATAAATAATTTTTCAGGGGATATTATAAAACATTTGAATTGATTCAGCAAAAACTAAGTTTAAAATTACCATAGAGTTTTTATTGCGATGAAATTACAAATGAATACACTTTCATCTTTGGCCAATTAGGTGTCGTGGAGTTGCAATTGGTCTTTTCACATTTGTAAAAATGAAAATCTGGTAGAATTTTCTAATTCAAATTTAAATTTTTTGTTACCAATTATCAGCTACTCTACAGTCCATTGGGAGGACTTTCCATTGCGTTGCATGCCAAGACTATATATTAATCAAATAAAAAATGCATTACAACTTGTTAAAATTTCAAAATTCAAATTTCAAAACTCCCGCTATCAAACATATTTAAAAAGAATAAAAAAAACCATTTTTCCTACTAACAAGCCAAATTTTAACTTATAAGACTATTTTAAATCAAATTACCACTAAATGAGGACCACATCGACAACCACAATGTCAAATTAATGTTTTCTTAACAAAATTATTATAAATGCAAATAGGAAGATGATGTAAGAAGAGAAGAAATTGTAAAGATAATGTATTGGTTAGAGGTGGATATGATGGGTCCAAGTGTCGAGATTCTGTGGGTTTATATCAAACCATTAATTAAAAAAAATTGTGATAAGATATGAAAATTAAACAGAATGTTAAATAGGGCCAATTTGATAATTGATTTGATTGCCGATAAAAAGCGTGAACTGGAATAACAGGTTAGGCTTACAAGTCAAACCTCCTTATCCTCTAATATATATTTCCCTAATCTTCCTTACCAAACAATTTCATCTCAAAATTAAACTTTTTTCTTAAAAAAAAATTAGCATAATTATGTCTATTATTATTAATAATCACATCAAATCTTTGTAAGATTACATCTCTTAAAACCATACTTTTCAAAATGATTGAGACGTGGGAAATACCTTTCACTATGCTTCTTATTATTACGTTCTTTAATTTGTAAGATTGATGGAGGGAACTAATAATATATTCTTATTATATTCGTTTTATTTTAAGTATATTTCATACTTTTTTTTAAATAATAATAAATTTATCCGAAAAGATGTTGATTTATATAAAGAGGAGTAACAGTCAAACAGATAAAGGTGCATTCTCGGCCTTAAAAAAAAAAAAAAAAGAAAATTAGATTCTCAGCATCCAAGATGTAAATTCCTTTATAATAGTATATATATATATATGGTCCAAAAATCCAAAACAGATTTAAGGATATAGGATAATTTAATTTCATTATGACCAAATTATTTATTATGAATACAACTCCACAACTAAGATTTAGCATATGTTAAAAGAAAATTCCAATTTAAATTTTGCTAAGTTGTAATAAAGATTAAGATTTAAACTAATCAAGTATAACATGTCAGTAATATTATTTATTCCGAATATTGTAAAATATAGATGTTTTGAGTTCAATTATTGTTAATTATACTGTCAACACTTATTTAAAATATAGAGAAAAACTGTATTTGATGTGTAGCTTAAAATGTTTATCGTTCCGATAATAACATACTTTATTTATATGAAAAAATTAATATTTAATAAAATTAGATTGCCATACTACATTAACGAGGTAAAGTAGGTTTAGGGAAACAACTAAACAAAGGTTAGTGGATAATTAGCCAAACCCAACAAAAATTGTTCTCTAAACTTATCGATAAATGTAAAAAAAAAAAAAATAATAATAATTCTATAAATTAACATATATTTTGTTATGCCTAGAAACCTGAAAAAATAAGTATAATGTGTCGTTGCTTTAAGGGGCAAAGTTAGCCAAAGAAAATGAAAGAGACCTAAAATTATTTTCATGCCCGCTACACAGAAAAGGGATGATGACTCAGCCTTTCGGATTTCTTCAAATTTAGACCTTATCCACTTCCTTGTACTATGGGAAAGCTATTTATTTTTAACCATTTAATTCCTTCTGATAATACATTAATATGTTAATTAAATTTTCTTATATATATATATATAAATTGGAAATTCAACCATACCATTTCAACAAACCAGATGGTTATTACTACCCTTTTCTTATTTTCTTCTTCTTTGTTCTTCAACCTTTTCTGCTACAAAAAAATATTTGCATGCATTTAGTTTTTGAGAAACTTCTTCTTCTTCTGTAATCTTTCTTTCTTATTTTCTTTGGAGATTATATTTATATTATATAAGAATTAATGGGTGAAGAAGAAAAAGGAAAGAACATATTTTGGGATCTTAATTTTGAAAAAGTTATGAACTCTGATAGAATAGAAGTGCAAGTCATGGATGTTCATGGTGATGATGTTTATGACTCAATATCAGAAGAATATTCTATGGAAGAAGAAGAAGAAGATTCATCAAACTCAATTTTATCTTCTTCAACAGATTTACTTGAAGATGCATCTTCTTCTTCTTCCCCATCATCATCATCAAATACAAATGGGCCTCTCTGTGATTTATCAGAGCTTATGAGCCAACTTCCTATAAAGTAAGTTTTTTTTTTTTTCCTGACATGATAAAAGTAAGTATTTATATATATTTGAAATATTTCCTTCTTTTGTGAAAATTTGGTGCCAAAAAATTAATAATTTTTATATTTGCAGGAGAGGTTTATCAAAATTCTATGATGGGAAGTCTCAATCATACACATCATTAGCAAGTGTAAAGAGCTTAGAAGATCTTGCAAAAAAAGTGAACAGCACAACATTTAGATCCAAAATGAAGTCTTGCAAAAGCTATGCAGGTGTTTTAGATGGAAATAATAATAATAATAGGTCTTATAATAATTATAGTCCAAAAGCTACTATTTTAAAGAAGACTTCAACTTCAAGAGGATCTTTTTTAAGTAAGAGAGCTTCTTTGCTGGGTGACTATTGATTATGTTCATGTACGATTTTACATCTTTTCAGTTTGACACAAGAACACAAAGCTTCTATAGTTTGCCTTTTACCATATACAAGAAGAACACAATTTTCAGGATTTTCCTTTTTTTTTTCCCCCTTTAAAAGATTGATGAAACGGAGAAAAGATCTATGTATTAGATATTTCAATTTGAGCGTTCGAGATTTCCTTTTTCTTTTAGTTTTCGAACATTTGTATGCAAATCTTATATGCATATTCTGCGCACAATGACAATACGCAGTTTCATTCAGGTTGATCAAAATTAATGTAACCCAAAAAGATCATCTGTTAAACGTTATTATCCGTTCATAATCTGCTAAACTCAGAAACTTAATAAACAGAAATCCAATCTTAATTCTGTTGAATTTTTTACGCCGCAAAATATCAAGATGATTCAAATCCGACTCCCTCGATTGGAGTTGATCTTGGATACCTACCGTATAAACTAATTTTCTGAACCATATACATTATTGTCTTTTATTTTTCTAAGCAGATTATCTTTTTAATTGAAAAATTACGCGTAAAGTTCTTATAATTTGAGTAAAAGACGTTATTTTTTTTTTAAAAAAAAAGAAAAAACAACTTGCATGAGCTAATGATAAACGTAGAGACAAGACAAAATTACTCGGAAAGTTTTTATAATTTGGGTAAAAGATCTTTTCTTTTCATGTATTAAAAACTAGTAATGAAACAAATTGTTCGAGTGGCGGTCTGATGACGTCTTTGATCACAAATTCGAAACCATACCCTGTAAAGTATAGAACAAGTGCTTTACCAAACAACAAATTGTTCAAGTGGCTAAAAGAGACTGAAAAATGACGCCATTATAAATTTCATCATACATATATTCAGACTCCATTTCTAATCTCTCGCAGTGTAAAAAGATAATAAAATACCATGTGGATGCATGCACCGAGAAAATACAATACAATGTACAAAATGAAAGAAATTTCGTATAACTGAATTTGAAAACCTAACTATTTTTCAATTTGCACAAACTGAAATCTTTATGGAAAAAAAATATTAACTAAAAATAGAATCCACAATTATGTATACAATCATTTTTAAAAACCTGGGAAAAATTACAGGTTCAAAATCCTATCACTAAAGTATTTAGTTTCATGTCCCCGAGGGGACATCCGATAAAAAAAAAATGTGTACTTAGTTTCATATTTTGTAAACTGGAACAATACCAAGGAGGAAGAAGCATTTCCTCATTACCAAAGCCGTTGCTTCGCATAGCAAGAGTCTGCTTGTTTCCTCTGCTGAACCGACGACCTGACCAATTTTCCAGATATAATAAATTTAAACCTCAGGTTTAAATGCAAAAGTATCAAACACAACATCCAATATTTACCAGGGTGCATTTGAATAAATATTTAGTTGACTAATTTAAGACACGTATAAGCTATACAGCAAGCCCAGCACAGTCGGGTTTCAATTATTAGTAAAATTTTAGCACGGGAGGATCATACCTGGCAATTGGAATAAAATTTGGTGAAACTTTCAGATAAATTGTAAAGATATTCACACAACACATTTGGAAGAAGATTGGTGCAGGCCTCCTCGACAGTCTGAAAAGAACAGATAAAACATGTCACGTCTATCTATCTCAACATGCGAGATAAAATTTATGAATGGAAGAGTGCTGTGGAAAAACAAGCAAGAGATTCTTTAAAACAATCTTACTTCAGCAAATCGTAGTAAATGAAGCCCCAGAGCACGCTCATCAGCATGGTCCAAGATTAATTTCCCCGTCTGCATCACACAAAAAAATTAGAAATAAAATAAAATAAATAAACCAACTCCTTGCGCTGGGAAAACTCGCCGCTAAAATCCAAAAGCTGGGCAAAATTGGTTCAAGTACAAAAACAATCTTATCCTTGGTAAATTGTGAGAGATTTAAGTTTTAAATGACATTTTGGTTAAAAACAATTCCTACTAAGATAAATGTCTGATGAAAATGTACTTACAGGTAAAATGTAAATTGTGCGAGATTTAAATGATATTCTAGTTAAAATTGGATTCCAAGATTGTAAAACACTGATTGAGGGAGCAGAAAGCAAGTGGGAAAAAAAAAAAAAGCAGCTTGGCCACAGAAAGAGAACTTACTCGCTTCAACTCCTCTATGTCTTTACCAGATTTCCTAATTATTGAGCATATCCGAGCATGAGCATATAGTAAGTAAACAGCAGTATTTCCCTGTTCAGTAGCTTACAAAGGTTAAAAAAACGCAGGAAAATATAGTGGTACTCAACAGCAACAAATGAAAGAGATGAGATAACAAATAATGATAAAACAAGCAGTCCGTAGAATAATAGCCAAGTTAAAAAAAAGTGACTAGAACTAGTTCGCAAACAAATTTGGCTTCATGAAACACACTCCCCATCAAGCAGCAAATCAAATATGTACCTTATCGTTCAGCATCTGATCATAGTTGAATGTATAATTGGTCAATCTGTTGTTCTTCAAGTCAGCATACCTTCAAAAGATAAGGAAAGATGAATAATGCAAGTATGATAATTATGAATACAGCAACTTATAATAATAAGCAGCTACAGACTAACTACGCCAACCAAGAACTAAAGACACCATGAAGTCAATGTATGATAATTATGAATACAGCAACTTAAAAAGTTAGAAGGACAAGTTCAAATCAGTATGCACCTACTGACTTGAGGTCAGATGTTCGAATTCTAATAATTTAAGTAAAAAACTTAATTTGCCGTTCAAAAAAAAAAAAAAAAGTATAGATCTCATACTTAACAGCACCATAACCAATTGCCTCAGCAGTCTGCTCAAGCTCCTCTTCAGTCCACTCTTCAGCCTTACCTGTCCAGGATATGGCATGGGGTGCAATTCACTTCAGAAATGAAAAGCATATTTATTCAAAATCTAACATAAATATAAGGATGTCAATAAATGCAAGGCACACAACAATTGAAACAAATCAGAGGTCAGTCTAGTTATTTTACCACGCTCAATAAGTGCTGCTTTACTGCGATTTTTGGCCTCATCCAGTAAATCAACTAACCGAACCACTTCAGTGGCTCGAGTTCTGAACCGCTTGCCGTCATCTCCAAGGACCAGGCCAAATCCAACATGGTTAACCTTAGGAAGCTGGCTATCATCACTTGGGAGCCAACCCGCACGTTTCGCAGCCTAAATTAGAAAGAGGCATAATTGTAAGACTTCAACATATTCATGAAACTTAAATAACAGAATATGTGTAAATAAATAACAAGTAGTTTTCATCATAACGACAGTAAGCAACTAAGCATTGTAGTATAAAAGATTAAATTGTGCAAAATTATGTATAAATACCCAGAACAAAAAAAAGTCAAAGCAACAGATACTCACTTTGAATACCATATCAAAGTGCTGCTGCTGACCAACATCTGTAACATATATAATCCACTCAGCCTTTTCTACATTTAGACGATACCTGCAGATGGAAATCAACAACATCAACATTTTCAATCTCAATTCCAGAGCCACCTTTTCTCCCCTTGCTAAAACTTCACAGATACTAGCAATCTTATTCAAAAGTATTAAAGTAACATGTTGAAAGGTCTCAGGATCTATTCACATTTCCATTGGACAAGCACTAATAAGTACCACAAAAAATGAAATGCTCAGTGTCCAGACATGCCAGCTAATTTTGAGGGGGATTAAAGATTCAATATTATTTTCATCCCACCATTATCATACTCACAAACAATCCAGATAAGGCAAGCCTGCCAAATTAGAATCTAATTTATTGGCTTAAAAATAATCCCAAACCAGGCTCCTTAGGGATCCAGGATTTATATAAATATGGAAAAATAATGTTTCCATAGGAAATGAAATAGTTTTTAACCGTCCAATAATGGTGAAAGCAACAAAGATTTATTTTTGCATGTCTGTCTCAAGCACATCGGAAAGTAGATTTTCATTTAATAGTGACCAACGAGAACATTTGAAGTTTTGAATCTATGTCAGCAATTTTCCATTTGTTCTAATTTATTTGAATAACAGAGAAAATTAAGGGTTGTAAAACATCACTACTGTTGACTAAGATTCACCTACAAAAAGATTGCTAACTATAATGTTCACCAATAATTGGCAGCCATTTGCAGTGGTATAAAAAAAATGTGTAAATTTCTAATTGATTAGCCTAAATAGGATTATAAAAATTAAAAAAATGAATATACAGAGTTTGAAAAACATGATCTTTCAATTTGTTTTTAACAATTATATAATATAGCAGTGCTCAAACCAGAGAAGAAAAAAATGCTGAAAATGTATAATTGGATTGAGCAATAAGCTTTTAATTTTGTTCTTATAAGAAACATAAACTCACCAAAGGGCAGTTAGATCAGTAGAAGCATAGTTATAACCACCATCACTCTTTACAACAATAAGAGGTATATTAACTCCTTCAACAACAATCACACGAGCGCCTTCACTTTCTTCAACCAATCCTTGATTGCTTAATGCATCTATAGTCCCAGGAATGTGCGGATTATAAAAGCTTTCTCCCTGCAAACAGGACATGGAATACAGGCATTCATTAGAATGTGCTTTTTTTTTTTTCATATAAGCAATTGCCATTAAAACAGATTATGAAATTGGTGTAGCTTAGATGGATGTCATTAGCTAAAGCAGCCACTTAGCCTTGAAAATGAAACCTTAATGCAAAACCCTAACTCCTCCATTTTTAGTGAGAAGGCAAATAAATAATTTCAAGATATGTTCCACAGTTCTACCAATAAATTACAAATATCATGTCTACAATATTTCATCCGCAGCTTCATAAAATGCCATCAATATTGACATTCACAAAATCATCAACCAAAAATCAAGAATCTACCTTTTCTTCAAGCTGCACTCCAAGGCGTTGGTAGACCTTATCAAACTCCTTTCGACTCATGTCACATATTTGTGTCCATGCTTGGAGGTACTTGGGATCTCCACCCTGCACACAATAAATAATTTTACATTGAACCACTTGTTTAAATAGTCTATAAGCCGAAGACAGCCAGTAAATCACAGTATAGATCAATCTAAGCATTCAATTAAAAGGTAAACAATATACCTGAAGGCGAACAACTGCTTTTTGTGCCCTTTCCTTAAATTCGGAATCCTCATCAAACCTCTTTTTTGATGCTTTATAGAATGCCTACAGAATGCATCACTTGAGTTAGAATCAATACCATGTTCCAAATTGAAACCCAATTCATCTGGTGTTGAAGAAAGCACATTATAATTTTTTTTAAGAAAGAAAACAATAATATTGGTTTTATTGAGTATAATTATAATTGAGGTCACGTAGAAACTGTCAAACAGACAGACATATCATTTAGGCAACATGGTATACGAACTACATAATCTATAAACTATGCACGATAGGAACAGCAGACAGGACAAGAAATAAAGAAATATTGATAATTTCTTTATAATAAATGGAAAAAATTTAAAAATCCCTCATTACTATGAATTTGTCATGTTAGTTCCACACATGTGCAAAGAGCATATTCTGTCCTTAGATATATATAATGCAATTGCTCAGATAGAATAAAACCCAAGCAGCAATTGGCCTCCAAGGTTTCTATGCTCATGTACTTATAGAGATACGAGATTCTAACTTGTTTAGAATTTTATTGCAAAGATTTAATTTCACAATATAAAAAAAATTAAAATGCTTTCATTCACCTGTAGATCACCAATGGCACTTTCACTAACATCTTCGAAGTTTGGGAACTTCTCAAAGAGGAATTCAATCAACATTCCAAACTGCAAATCAAATTTGAACTTTAAGCAACACCTTTTTTATGTGCATGTGTGAGTGTACGGGAAGTCTATTAAAACGAAAGTCACATAGAAGTTTTCTGAAATTCGCAGTTACCTGTGTGCCCCAGTCACCAACGTGATTCCTACGAAGAACATCAACATTGGAGAATTCAAGCATTCGGGCTAGTGTGTCACCAATAATAGTAGATCTTAAATGGCCAACATGCATTTCTTTCGCAATATTAGGGGAGGAAAAGTCAACCACAGCTCTTGAGACTGCAATCCTAGGAGCCCAGGTGTCAATGCCATCAATAAGCATAGTTTGAATTTTCTGCAACCAAAACAATCAAACATAAGTAACTTTACGTTGATCTCCACAGGGAAAAAGACTAAAATCATCAGAAGTTAAAACCATCAAAGATAAGTCAAAGAAAAAAGATATGAAAAACAAATATGCTAATCATAAAAGAAACTCATAATATTGATTGGAAACATAGGAAAGATACACACCTCAGCCAACCAAGTCTTGGACAAAACAACATTCACAAAACCAGGACCAGCCACAGAGCATCTTTCTATCATTTCAGATGAAGGAAGATTTTTCATTATGGCCTGCCAAAAAAATAAAAAAGATGAACAGAGTTGCTTTAATCCAAATTACCCAATACCTCAAGAATAAAAGAAGAGAGAAGAAAAATGAAGCTTATAAAGAAAATCAGGGATGTTAATATGAGCATGATTAAATGAGTAATATTATCAAAAGTATTCAAACCTGTCCAACAGCTGGAGGCCCCCTAAATTCTGTATTTTTCCCTTTAATTTTAGCCCACAGACTCATAGCATTGTTGCTGCACAGGATAAAGTAGTAAAAAAAGATTCAGCATAAACCATAAGCAAACTAAAAATCAATATCCAAAAAATTAGCGTCATCAGAGATGGAAATTACTCCACTTAGAGCATATATATACATAACAATTTAGTGTTAGAGCATTTGTATTACCATTGATAGTCACCAAAGTTTCCAGTGCAAGCAGCAACCAAAGGCTCAACATCCGGCTCACTAGGGACTGTCTGTCTTAGAGATGCTTCAACCAGTTGGGCTAATTGTTTCTTCAAATTGCCAACATTCTCCTCAGCCTTCATCGCCAAATTCAACCATTAGCTACTCTATACAAGCATTTCCTCACACAATGCTAACGAAAAAAACAGTAAAATGAACTCACATTTGCCATGGTTGATATTGCCTTTATCTTAGTGGCAAAAGCAAGTCTTCTAGATGTAGCTCTTAACAAGTCTGTCTAGTTACAGAGCAGAACCATAGGAAAAAACAAAAGAAATTAAAATTAAAAAAGAAAAAAGATATATAAACTAGCCCTAATTTAGAAAACAAAAATTGAACTCCATTTTACACAAAATATGATTCTGAAGCAGCAAAAGAAACCGAGAAGTTGAAAGAGATAATGATAAAATTTCAAAGCTTACCAGAAGCAGAGAAAGAAGAAGAAGAGTGGATATGTGAGAGTCTATTGAAAGAGAGCAATGGCGGAGATACCGGCGCGAGCAGAAGGGTTAAAGAAGAACCTACCAATACCATGCCTTTTTTTTTTAATTTATATTTTGCCCTTTTGAAAATGGAAACCCTCACTCGCTTCAGTCTCTTGACCGCGCTTTCTGCTTTAAGACGCTCCCCGCTTCGTAATTTTTAGGGGTTTTACAAAATTACATTTTTTTTTATCCTTTTAGAAAAGTATAATAAATCAGCTTAATTTTAAACAGAACTTTCACGGATTCTGGTTTGAAAAAATGTAATAAGAGGAAAAAAAAAATTAAGGGAAATAAAAATAATATAAATTAATATATTTACCGTTTTGTAGATTTTTTTATTTATATCTTGGTATATACTAATACTATTTTACTTCATTTTATATAATTTCCTTCAAATTGGAAAAAAAATGTTGAAAGTATTTACCTTTTTATTTATTTTTCATACATCCCAAGTAATAAATTTCTAAAATCAGAATATATTTTTCTTCAATATTTTTTTTTCCTTTTTTTTAGTGAAATACTTTTCTTACACTTAGAATTTATATTTACTATTTCATTCTATTGGCTCGGTCCATTAAACAAGTTCTTAACATCGAATTTTCTAGCTATACAAGCTTTTACTTTATGTTACCATAGTTATTATATTTTATTCATGAATTTATGTAAAAGATTTTTTGTATTTTTTCCTTTAGTGAAAGACAATTTTAACCTAATGTACATGTGTAGATGACATTGCCCCAATATGAATTAGTTGGCACTTATGATTAGGTGCCGAAATTCTGTAGAATAAAAAAAAAATTTCCAACCTAATTAAACTCAAATCTTTGTAAATGCTCAATGGCATTTCCATATGTTTGAAAATTAAGTTAAAAGGTTATAGATAAAATTAAAATTAATTACATCAATAAAACTTAAGCCCTAAAACAAAAAGAGAATAACAAATACTATAAAGAGAAATCTCTTTGAAAAAAAAAAAAAACACTTTGAGTAAACCAGTTTGACTAGGCCGAACGACCAAGCCACTGTTGTAGAACTCGGAACTTGGGGTGCGCGGCACGGCGAAAGTCCAAAGCCCACGAAAGCCCAATCCTTTTCCTGGAAGGAAACAGCGAGTGGCTAAAATCTGATGAGCATAGGTCCATGTAAAATATGCGCCACGAGCCACGCGTTGGACATCGCGCATTACAAGTGAAAAATAGTAAAACATCTTCGAATCTAACCCGTTTAACGCATTAGAGAATAATTTTTATATTATGCTCTCGATAATACCCCCGATTAAAAAACAATAAACAAGTAGTCGATCTTATCCGATCCTATCAATGTAATAAGAAAACGTCACGCCCACAGTATAAACCAATCCCTCCCAAAAAAAGGCAAACCAAACAGATTCTTGTTTGTATATAAACCCTCGATCCAGGCTTCATTTTCTACTCTAAGCGGAAACAATCAATCGAAGGCTGAGAAGATGAAGAACGCAGGAAAGAGTTCCAAGAGGAGCAACAATATCAAATCTGATGTGCGTAGTGACAGGAAATCGGCTACTGGTATGAATGGATCGCCGAAGAAAGGAGGTCACGGTGGTAAATTCACTTGGTCCGGCGACGGTTATTCACAGGTCGAGATCGGATTCGAGGAGGAAGTTCTAGATGTTAAGGATCCGAATTTTGAAGATCCAGAAGAGGTGGTGGTGGCCGTCTAATTGGGATGATCGTAAGAAGAGTAGTAGTGATCTGATATGAGAGATGTATGTAAATATTTTGCTTATTTATTGTAATATTACCTGAGGATTATCTTTTTTAATAAGTTTCTTTTCATATTTTCTGTGAAATCTGCTTATGTTTCGTTAGTAGTGAAATCTGCTTATGTTTTGTTATGATGATATTAATGAATCCGCAATGACATTAGAAGATGAAAACTGAGTTTGAATTGTAGTACTCGTCTTGATTCTTGGCTTTTCTCTGTATCCATCCAGCTAACTGTGGTGTCGTCTAGTAAAACGACAATCTTTCACAGCACGCTAGGTTGTCTTGCTCTCGGCGGGGGTTCTAACAAGGCCAGTAAATTAAACATAATTTGTTAGTTTATTGGTCTAACATGAAGTGTTTTATTTGTAATTTGTTTATGTTCCAAATAGGTGTTTTATTTATGAATTTTATCAAATAACTTACATTTTGTTTTCATTTTTACCCTTGATATTCCTTGCATTTTATAATTTATAATAAATTTTTTATAAGGATAATGTAGTCAATAATTTTAAAAATACTCACGTTTATTTGTTTAATAAATATTTCCTATTATATGATGAGTGAAGTGCATGAAAAATTATCAACATTTGTAGATTGTAGTTGTGTTTGAGAACATATTTT
>CATIWJ010125572.1:0-19768 GCA_949640765.1 Croton laevigatus | reverse complement strand
TTTCTTGAGCAACTTGCTAAATCCTTTGCAATTACACCAGAATTTACTATCTATTTCATGTCTTAACATTGCAATTATTCTTCACCCCCCGAAGACCGTATTGACCGGCAACTTGATGTTTACGCATGATTAATGACCCTCGATACTTTTCTTTCAAAAGAAAAAAAACTCTCAATAGTTATCCAGCATTATATATTTTACTCTTATTTATTTTTATTGGTTTTAATTAAGGATGTCAAAAGCTGATCCGACCTACTACTTCGACACAAATCTGACCTGAAAATAACGGGTTATGGTTGAGATTTTCAACCTGTTTATTTAAACGGGTTGATGCGAACCCGATTTGAAATTAAATGGGTTATGTTAAGATTGAAAATTTCAACCCGAAAATGACATGTCTAATCCAAAAATGATTTTTCTATCTCGAAAATGACATGTCTAATCCAACCTATCTAACTCGAAAATGACTTGTCTAATCTGAAAATGACATGTTTGACCCGACAGTGACATGTCTAACCCGAAAATGACCCACCTAACCCGAAAAAATAAACAGATCAGGTTGAACCGATAACCTGACAGATCAAGTTAGGATTGAGGCCCCCAACCCGTTTATCTAAACAGATCAGGTTCAGGTTGGGGGTAGTCAATCCGAACCTGATCTGAAATTAAATGGGTTAGGTTAAGATTGAAAATTTCAACCCGAAAATGACATGTCTAACCCGAAAATGATTTTTCTATCTTGAAAATGACATGTCTAACCCGACCTATCTAACTCGAAAATGACTTGTCTAACCCGAAAATAACCCACCTAACCAGAAAAAATAAATAAATCAGGTTGACCCGATAACCTGATAGATCAAGTTAGGATTGAGGCTCCCAATCCGTTTATCTAAACAGATTAGGTTCGGGTTGGGGGTAGTCAATCCAAACCCGATTGATCTGAACCTAAACCTAACCCGACCTAATCTGTTTGACACCCCTAGTTTTAATCAATGATGAAATTTTTTTTTTTTTCAAATTAAGAATTAATAACTTATTGGTAAGTGCATATATAACTCGAGTTCCCAATAAATAGATTTTTCAAAAGTCAGAATTATTACTTTTATTTGCATGTTGAAATAAAATATTTCAGCTCGTACAAATATAGGTTTATGCCTAAATTAAAGTATATAATCCCTCCGTCTCATAATAAATATCAATAAGTGTTTCATTCCTAGATTATAACAAAATTAGGAGGTAATTTTTCTTTTTCTTATACCTTTGAAATAATAATAGATAATGATAGATTTTGAAAGTTTGACAAACATTTAAGTGAAAAGTATATTGGTCATTTAATAAATAAATTATATTTTTTATATAGTAACTACCATTTCTTAATATATGTAAAAGTGAAAGGTGAAACACTTATTATGAGACGGATGGAGTGTATGTTTTCTTTTCAAAAGTTAAGTATATATATGTTATTTACACAAAATTTCGGATATTGACTATCTACCATTTTCTTTCGTATCACAATTAAATCAAAAAACACATGAAATTTTTGCCATTTGTGATTTTTTAATGAACTCAATACAAAATATGCTGACAAGAAAAGTGCAACTAATTAGGTATTTAATCTGTTATATTTAAATAAGAATGATGCATTGTAAGATATAGTTTGGATAGGATCCAAGTAAGCATAGAAGGAAACATGACGTTAAACAAAAAGATTAGGCAAAGATCTGACCAACTATTTTCTAAGCCAATAAAGTCCACTTTATCTGGGATGAGGTTGGCCCAAACGATTAACGCTCTATCACCTGGTACTAAAGTGCCCAGGTTCAAATTTCAATATGTCCCTCTCCTCCTTCCTTCTCAACTATGTAAAAAAAAGAAAAAGTCCACTCTATCCTCGAAAGAAAGTGAAAAATATTAATGATTTGTGGCAAGTTTCCAACATGACTCTTTCTTGGTTCCTTCATCTCCAATAACGACCTTAACCACAATTATTGAATTGCATTTAATTATATACATATACATATACAGTGACACTAGCAAAGAAATTAAGCTACTATTTCATTGCCAGCAACACTTGCTATTTTACTACTATTATAACTTCCCAAATTAGTGGTTGATTAATTATTTAGTGAAGTGTTTTGGTTAGAATTAGTGATTAATTATGGGTGTTCTTGCTACTTGTTGGTTGATCGTTGAAGCTATTCTTATCCCTAATGGATTTTTGAAGTGGTTTTCGTTAAGCTTCTACATCCATCCTGTTTTCCTTTTTCTTTGCCAAATTTTTCTTTGGCTTAAACTACTTCTTAAATGGATTTTCCTTGTCCTTTATTACCCTTTCAATTTCATTTGTGTTATTGGTTTATTTTTTTTCAATTTGTTCAAGAATTGTGTGATTTTTGTTTTTTCAATCACCCAATTGACCAATATGAATGAAACCGTAGAAAAAGAAGAAGAAGATGAGGATGAGGAGGAAACACATGTTCAAAATTGTAAAGAGAATGAAATTGTTGCTTTTTATAGTTTTTCAAGAATAGCATCAATTTATTGCCAACCAAAAGTATTCCAATTGGAGAATAATTATGGGGTTGAAGGGGATAATAAAATCCTAGAGAAAGAGTTTCAATTTTCATTCGGGGATGAAATTATAGAAGAAGATGAAGAAGAAGAAATTTTTGATTCCCAAGGGGATGGGAGTGTTATAAATTTTTCTTCTATTAATAATAGTTCAGAATCATCCTCTATAGATTCTAGCAAAGTAGAGAGTTTGGAGTATGAGAGACCTAATTATATTGTTGAATCATCTACAAATGACATAAATTTAAATGATTATATCTCATCCTTTCCTAGCTCTAATATTTCAACTCCTAAAGCCAACAATAATATCAACATAAATGAAGCTTCGCCACCTGTAAATCAAGCTCTAAATCAAAGTCCACACTCAATTTTCAGCTTCGACTCGCCAGCAATACGATTACAATCTAATCTTGGACGTGAAGATCAAGATTTTGATTCATTCTACAACAAGTACACTGAAAGAATGAGATGGTTTGATCTCCTAAATTACGAAAGAACTTGTGGAATAAGTAAGCATTTTTGTCTACATATTTTATGTTCTTGAGCTTATTATAATCTAAAATTCAAGAAAAAAAATATACTATTATTTTCCAATTGTAGGTACAATCTTGAAGAATCAAGTAGGAACTCCAAATTCATTTGGGAGTACAGAGGAAGTGGATTCATCTCTATCTCCAAATACATCAACATGGGATAAAATTGCAAGAAGGAGGCTTATAAGAAGCTTAGAGAGTGAATTTGAGCTTGTTTATGTAGCTCAATCATGCTTATCATGGGAAGCTTTACACCATCAATACAGAAAAGTTGAAGCTCTTGCAATTTCTACCTCTCAAGATTGTATATTTTATGATCATCATGTGGTTCAAGAATTTCAGAAGTTGAAAGTGCTTTTAGAGAGATTTATGGAAGATGAAAGATTTGAAGGCAAAAGGTTTTGGAATTATGTTAGAGCAAGATTTTCCCTCAATTGCCTTCTTCAAGTCCCTAAGCTTTCAGGTTTCTATTTATCTTGTTTTAAAATCTTCAATTAAATTATTGTTTAATTATTTGGCCTTAGATTTATTTTTTATTTTTTCTTGAAAAAAATCTAACCAATTTTATTTTGTGACAATTGAAAAGGGTATTTTGAGCTAGCAAAGGAGGAAATGGAAGTGGAAGGCATAAATGTTAAAGAAGTATTAAAAGCCATAGAGTTGTGCATTGAAGCTTTTTGGTTATTTGTAAAATCAGACAACAAAAAGGGTTGGTGGAAATTTACAATTACAAGCCCCTTATGGACTTATCCACCTGTGGAAGACCCAAGAGATCTGGAATTATTTTACGATATCACTAGGAAGCTGCAAAAGGTAATTTCCTTTTTCAAACAACTTGAATGTTATATCGTGTAAAGTCAACACTAATGTCAAAATTAAACTTTTAGTTACATGTGAAAATATGAGAGATTTTCCATTCAAATGTTTTCTTAAACAAAGAAAATAAATTGATAAAGCGTTAGCTCAAAGATGGAAACTTTGAGGTGAGTGCAATACCTACTCACTGATTTTTTCAATTGAATATATGGGTGCAGAAGGAAGTATGGTTGAAAGATAAAAAGGGAAAGCGAAAGTGCTGGTTGAGGAAAGTGATAAATCCTCTTGAAGAGAGTGAAAGGAAGGAACTTTTGTTTACAATGATAGACATGAAATTGGTTTCAAGAGTATTAGAATTGGGAGTTGTGTCCTCAGCCCAACTCAAATGGTGCCAACAGAAGCTAGACAATATTAAGTTCAAGCAAGCCAACATTGAGAGGGCTTCCACTTCTGGTCCTATGTTCCCTCCTTGATCTCTCTTTGCTCCACAAATCTCTCACTTATGTGATATACTTATGTAAATATAAATAAATAAATGTTTAGTTTCTTTTTGTAAGTTGAATGACAAAGGAATCAAACTTTGAAGGTTAAAGATAATTAAGTTTTTTTTGTTTTAAGATTGAGCTATTGTTAGAAATGACCTTAAGAGATATCTGATATTGTTTAAAAGTATTTTTTAACTTAAAAGCGAGTCCAGGAGTTTCTTATCCAAATTCCATCTTGAGGATGCAAAGAAAAAGCATATTGAGAGTGTGAAGAAGCATATTCTCATCATGTTTGACATGAGAAAAAGAAATAGAGACAAAACTTGAGCAGAAGTTAAACAACCCAACTCTTTTCTTTTTTTTCCATTTGTTTCTTAAAACAAACAAATACATTATGAATTTTCTTTTACAGTAAATATATTATGAAATTTGAACAAGCAGATAATGAAAAAGATATACCTAAAAACAGAGCTTCGTGCAAATATATTTTACTAAGAGTTAGTGTAGCAAACAACTAAATATACAAAATCTTAATTGATTCGTTTTGTCGTTATTGTTGATATTTCAAGAAAATAATAATGTGCCTAAATGCCACTGGGCTTGTGTTAGGCCCACCTCTCTCTCCCTTTCTATCCTCTCTGCAATTCTGAGCCAGTATTATTTATGTGGTTAGATAATGCAAATCTTAATGTTATTTGAACGCATTTCAATTTTTTTTGTACGGATATATCAAATATATTCACTCCTGTTCCTAAATTCTTATCTAATTTCAGCCTCAAATCAATCAATCAATGTTCAACCCCCTCTATGATTTTCTTTCTTGTGGGTTCCACTTCAACCAATCTATACGCAGATTTTTGCCTTCTTTTGCCCATGTTTTTTTCGTTCCTTTCAACTCTCTGTTTCACCCAATTTTCTTCTTGCGCTCTATATGATTGCAGAATCACTTGAATCTCCATTTTCTGTAATTGGGTTTTCTTTCTTCTCTTTTCAAATTGATTGTGTTGGGTTAGTCCCATTTTACGCTCAGAAAAAGGTCCCTGCTTTGCTTTAACTTCCAGTGTTGCGTCTTTGAGGCAATTCATCAAACAATAGAATGGCGTCTATAGGATCACTTCCTTATATTCTTGAAACCAAGACGGATTATTTTGTGCTTCTTCCTGGAAGAAGCCAGCAGCGGCACCGGTTCTCCCTTCTGGGATATAGACCGAAAAGAGCATTTAGTTTTGGTGTTTCTGGTCATTGGTTTTCTTCGAGGTTTAAGCCTGTGGCTGTGAGAGCTGCTGGTAAGGAAGATGTTAGTGGTGATGGATCAGATGATACACTTCAGGCTACCATTGAGAAGAGTAAGAAAGTCCTTGCTTTGCAAAGGGATCTACTTCAGCAGGTGACAACTACTCTTTATTATTATTTGCAATTGTAGATTATCAGTTTTGGGTGTAAATTATGATAGTAGTCTTGCTATTTGAAGAAGATTATCTGTTTTCGGGTTTGTCTTACTTGTTTAAGAAGATATTTCTTGTTGTTGGAAATTGAATGTGGTTAGGTGAGGAGCCAATATTTGGAAAAGCCATTTGAAACATTTGATAACCTCTGAAAGTAGAATGCTTTTCCAATTTTGTAATCAAATTTGAAAGCGCACGCTGATAATTGGAAAAGGAAGACCAACATGTGGATGGTCTTCATTAGTCTATATCTTGTACATGGCCTATTGTGCTATATATGATCTATCATCTACGAAAAAAATTTCTTATGGTTCCATCGTTCTCCTCCACCAGCTACATTTTTTATGAGGATTTGATAGTATAAGCTTGATCATAATTTTGTCAGAAAGCCAAATGCATTTTCGCTTGTTTATATGTCATGTCAATATCCTCGAATATTTAGTAGTCACTCTCATATCAGAGGTTTCTTTATAGTGAGCATTTGAATTCGAATTATGCTTATTGAACTTGCACATTCTTTGCAGATTGCTGAAAGAAGGAAACTAGTTACTTCTATCAGTAGCAGCAGTGTGGACCAACAAATAGATGGAACTTCTCATGACCATAGAGAGAGTCCTTTGCAAAATCTAGATAATGCTTCAGCTAGTGGAGAGGATTTTCTTGAACGACAAAATAGAAAGAAAAACTTTGTTTCAAGCAGCTATGTTCTTTCAACTGCAGATGAGATATCAGAAAATCCATCTGCAACTGCAGCTGAGATATCAAAAACTGCATCATTAACTGTTACTGGAAATAATTCTAAAGGTGAAGAGGAACTCAAGCCACCTTTATATCCTAAAAGAGACTTCCCTGTTAAAAATTCTACCAGACAGTTAAAAGTTGAGAGTTCAGAGAAAGTTTGGACAGATGATCTACCTTCGTTTCTCACAAACACTTCAGAAGTTTCCACTAGAAATGATGAAAAGACTGAAGGTTCTAATGAATCCACTTTACCTGAGATTAATGATCATGTTGAAAGTAGTTCTAGGACTGAAGAACCCAAACCCCCTCCTTTGGCTGGGACCAATGTCATGAATGTTATTTTGGCTGCTGCAGAATGTGCTCCATGGATTAAAACAGGTATTACAACTTTGGGCTGTGCGTGGACAGTGTCCTTGTATCATTTAGACTGACACAACCTATGGTTCTCACAGGCGGCCTTGGAGATGTTGCTGGGTCCTTACCAAAGGCTTTAGCTCGACGTGGACACCGAGTTATGGTAATGTTGCTCTCCTTCTCTATGCATTTTTAAACTGGTGGTTGAGATTGAAACTTGGTCTCTTGCCCGGTTGAGAGATGTGCTACCACGTGACTATGCCTGCAAGTTCTCCTTATCTATACAATTGACCAAACCTGAGAGAGTAGGAAGATAAATTAAAGCATAAGTTGGAAAAGAACAGAGGAAATGGATGCATTATCAATGCTTTATTAGCCATTAAAAAAGTCCAACAGAATAATTTAGCTTTAATCTTTTAGTTCTTTAACTGCTGCTAATGAACTTGTTAGGTTTTTTACGTCTTCAATGGCCATGAAGTGAAAATTTTGTTGGTTCAATAGACCAGGATGGCTTGAAGACAAAGCTCAACAAAAAAATGGCTATTAACTTCCTCTGAACGTATCCAAATTGAGCAATAATAATCCAGAGAAATAAAACATCATTGAATTTAGTGCCTGAAATTTGAGCATGTGAAAAATTCTGAGGTATGGGCTTAGCATCGAGAGGCTGGCACCGTAAAATTTTGCAGATGGAGTGATATTACCAGTGCTATTTATAAGAAAAAATAATCGAAAGAAGCCTTTGTCTTAAAAGGCTCAAACTTATAATTTATTAGTGTAGCCTATACTTGGCAGTTTGATCTGCGTTATCGTGTTTTCTTTTGTTCAGAACTTTGAGGTACAATATGATTCTGTTCTGCATTTTAAATCCAAGATATTCTCGTGTAGGTTGTTGTTCCTAGGTATGGTAACTATGGTGACCTTCAGGAAACTGGAAATCGAAAGAGATATAAGGTGGATGGGCAGGTGTGCAGCTGTCATGGCATTTAGCTATTACTAACTTTCATCGTATCGTTTGAATGATATGAATTTTTTCACATTTCAATCTTGCATCTATCCCTTTGCAGGATTTTGAAGTGACATATTACCAAACCTACATTGATGGGGTTGATTTTGTATTCATTGACTGTTCATTGTTTCGTCATATGGAGGGAAACATATATGGTGGCAACAGAATGGTAAGAGAAGTTTTCTTGAATTGACTTAAACTGAATGTCTCCCTTTTTAGTAGAAACCATTTTTCAAAGGGGAAATTACTCATTGCATGTCAATAATTAAGGAGAAGAAACCGATTGTAGTTTTCAGGGAATGTGGTAATTTGATTGTTTTCATATGAGTGGTTTCAAAGTTCTTGATTTAATCTGGCCAAATAATTATTTTTGTGTTGAAGTCTTACTTCTCTTGTGTTATTGTACAGGACATTTTGAAGCGCATGATATTATTTTGCAAAGCAGCTGTTGAGGTGAACTTTTACTTATACGCCTGAGGCATTATGAAAAATTGACTGGGTGCCCATTTAACTGGTTTCAATACATGCAATTTCTGCTATCATAAGTTCTGGCAATGATTTTTCTTCTATCATGCATTGTAGTTAAGAACAGGAATACTAACAATATGTTTAACAATCGACCAGGCCGCTGTTCTTTTTCCTTTTTCACTGGATGAATTGGGATGGATATGTACTAACTTTCCACAATTTATTCATTGCATGTCGAGAGGCAGAAGCCAATCGATTTAAGTGGAAAATTAAGTGTCTTTGGATTGGACCTGTATGTTCTTTGGTTTATACTTCCTTAATGCCTATCAAGATGTAAATAGTCCAGATAGCAAAATACTTGGACAAAAAATGGTGTTGTGGAATGAGTGAAAAAAGAATATAATAACAATAAATTTTGAAGCACCTTACTTTAACAATAACTGATAACTTTAGATGATTGTTCCTGTTAACATTTAAGATAGTTTTTTTGAGGTTGTTTTCTAGTTGTAAACTATTTGCTCTTATATGTTTAAGTTTCAATGAGAAATTGTTGTTTCTAGGTTCCTTGGCATGTCCCATGTGGTGGAGTCTGCTATGGCGATGGTAATTTGGTTTTTATTGCAAATGATTGGCATACAGCGCTGTTACCTGTATATCTGAAGGCATATTATCGAGACAATGGTTTAATGCAATTCACAAGATCTGTTCTTGTAATTCATAACATTGCTCACCAGGTTTGTTCACTGCTTGAAAAATTCCTTTTGTTTCACTCAAGAAGTGATATTTCAACTATATTAACTAGATTTATTTTCCTGTTGATAATATTTTTGTAGTGCCTCAGTAGCCTAAGGGTGAAAGAAGCGTGTTTAAGTAGGTTTTGGTTTCTCAACATGCATTATCTAAAGGAAGTGGGGTTTTCACTCATAATAAATGTTTATTTTGTCAGAAATCGGCATGCCTTACAAATTCTTCCTAAGAGAAAAACGTCCAGGCATTATTTTCCCCCTACTATTACCAAAAGCAGAGCTGCCTGTTTACCTATGCTATGTGTTTTTTAAATTTTATATGATCAAGTATATTCTCTGCTTTTAATACTTTCTTAACACACTGCTAATCTACTTCAACATTAATACTAAGACTCCTTGTGCCTTTCTAAAGAGAATGATGTGTTGATATTAACATTGTCAATTTGTCTTCATTTTTTTCCCCTCTTGGTTATGTTTACCATATACTTGATCCTTTATCTTCAAATGACTTTAGGGCATGTATTTCATAATCTTACCCATTCTCTTACATGTGAAAAATGTGGTGAGATTCTTACTAGGGTTTGTTTGGAATTGACCACTCCCTTGAAAATTTCTACAACCTGTAGTCAATCGGTTGTAATATTGTTAGCTAGTGTCAACTTGTTAACTGATTTTTTTTTTTTTTTGTAATGTATTTTTATGTTTTTACTTTCTGGGTCATATCCCATTTTGTTTAGAATTTCTTCTTTTTTTTTGGATGAAAAAATTTTGTGAATATTCCCCATTCTTAATTATGTGAACTGAAATTCTTACCTAACCCTCTAAACATTGTTAGACAGTGCTACTAAAAGAATTGTTGGGGATATTGCTCAGAATCCTGCTGAAAAGAACAACTTATGGAAAAGAAAAATAATGGAGAATTGATCCTAGTATTTGACAATTGACACTACACTTAAGATCATGAAGTTATCCTTCAGTGTAGGAATCTGTTGAAGGAATGGAAGTGCATGTGCCTAAATGATTTGATTGCTCAATATTATTCATTTAATTGTGTCATGTATCTCACCATAGGTTTAATACGAGTGGTTCTTTAAAGTTTAAATATATTGGTGTTTCTCTCTTTATCTCATAGTTTGAAACTTTACCAGTTCTGTAGCACTGAAATTTTGAATTGCCTTCAGGGTCGGGGTCCGGTGGATGATTTTTCTTACGTTGATCTGCCAGAACACTATCTTGACTTGTTCAAATTGTATGACCCAATTGGTGGTGAGCACTTCAACATATTTGCAGCTGGTCTTAAGACAGCTGATCGTGTGGTTACTGTGAGTCATGGATATGCCTGGGAGCTGAGAACATCTGAAGGTGGTTGGGGTCTGCACAACATTATAAATGAGAATGACTGGAAATTGAGGGGTATTGTTAATGGGATTGATACGAAAGAATGGAGCCCCATGTTTGATCCCCACTTGACATCAGATGGTTATATTAACTACTCCCTTGAAACGCTTGAAACTGGCAAACCTCAATGCAAAGCAGCCTTACAGAAGGAGCTTGGTTTGCCCATCCGTCCAGATGTTCCCATTATTGGATTCATCGGAAGATTGGATCAGCAGAAAGGTGTTGATCTCATAGCCGAGGCTATTCCATGGATGATGGGTCAGGATGTGCAACTAGTCCTGCTGGGCACTGGAAGAAAAGACTTGGAGCAGATGCTTAGACAATTTGAGAGCCAGCATCAAGATAAAGTGCGGGGATGGGTCGGTTTTTCTGTGAAAACAGCTCACAGGATTACAGCCGGCGCAGATGTTCTGCTCATGCCTTCAAGATTTGAACCTTGTGGGTTGAACCAGTTGTATGCTATGGCATATGGGACAGTTCCTGTTGTCCATGCTGTTGGTGGACTGAGAGACACAGTACAACCATTTGATCCATTTAACAACTCAGGGCTTGGATGGACATTCAATAGCGCTGAAACAAATAAATTGATACATGCATTAGGGAACTGCTTGCTCACTTACCGAGAGTACAAGGAGAGCTGGAAGGGACTGCAGCGACGAGGGATGATACAAGACCTCAGCTGGGACCATGCTGCAGAGCAATATGAAGAGGTTCTTGTTGCAGCCAAGTACCAGTGGTGAGTGATTGATGATGCTTTTCCACAATTCTGACCTTTTAAGCCATCTGATAGCCAATTGATCCAAATTCTACTGGAGAGTTGTCATGATTTTCCTATAACCAATGGTTGGAAGTGGTCATGTACTGTGTTTCAGTCTTGAGGGGTTAGTCAAGGAAACAAACTGTTTCCATTGTTAAGAATTAAGTAGACCAATGGACCCTTTGTCACATACTACATAGCTGAGATGTAATCTACTCACTGTAATCCTTGCTGGCCTTGAAAATAAGTTCTGTTCCAGAATAAGTTTTGAATTCAGGATCTTTTGTTTTACACCTTGCATTTGTCATTGAGCAGTTTTACCATGTAATACTTCCAAAATATGCATTCTTTGTTCTTCCAAGCTATTTCAAGATAAAATGCAAGAAAGATAGTTTCCTACCGCTTCAATGACAAACAAATTGATTGCTAAGATGACTAGAAAGTTCAAGAAATCAATTCAATCTGACACGGTTTTATTAATTTTCAAGTCAAACGGTACTGATTTAACATTCAATCAAAAACGACTCTCAA
This sequence comes from Croton laevigatus, assembly GCA_949640765.1. Taxonomy (NCBI): domain Eukaryota; kingdom Viridiplantae; phylum Streptophyta; class Magnoliopsida; order Malpighiales; family Euphorbiaceae; genus Croton; species Croton laevigatus. Next base: position 7,914 of record CATIWJ010125572.1, on the reverse strand, counting down.
CTGCTTCAGAATTAAGAAAAATACATGTATATCTCCCGCATTACATTAGGAAAATGTGGGTGAATATCAGCCCCAAACCACACGAATAAGTATATGAAAGCCACATCAACCTGCAAAATAACCTTTTCCTCGTTATATTGCCAGCTCTATGTATATGAAAGTCTTCTTTCTCGATCAAGTTGCAAATAGGTAAGAGAAGAGAAAAGTCCAGCAATGCCTCTAGACAAGCAGCCTTCAACTGCGCATGGAGATTTCCCAGGTGGATTTTCCTCCCAGTTCAATGGTCTGTGAGATATTGGTCTGTTCCTCTTTGAATTTGATTTGAGGTTCAAGTTAGTAAAGTCTGTTAAATGATAATCTGATGTTTCCATTTCTTCATATTGATTATCAGACAACTTCCTCTTCAAACCCGGTGTCACTTTTAAGCCTGCAACAAAAACCAACATTAATAACTAGTACACTATAGTAGACAGTAGTTGAGAGAGAATTGGACTTGATCTGAAATTTTCTTCTTTTTCCAATTAATACCAGGAAGAGGGTCTTCAAATAGACATGACTGAGACTCTGAATCGCCGCAATTACAAAATACATTGGGATCTTTGTTGGATCCAGAAATCCTGCAAGCAAGATTGATTACTAAATATTATTTGGAGTCATTCACAAAAAACACAGCTCAGAAAGACCTAACAGTTTTCAACTATCAATTTCTAACATTTGGTTTGAACCCTTTTCGGATCGCAAATTGCTATGATAATAATAATATAAAACTGGGAACCATTTTCTCAGAGGAAGACCTCCCTCAGGTCATTATTTCACGACCAACTCTTAACAACATTGGAGAACGAAAAGAATGAGTTGTCCCCAAAAAAAAAACATCTTAACCATCATGCAGTGGAAAGAACAATACTTTATGTGAGCTCATAGCATGTAAGGACTCACGCTTAGTGTGACCTATTTGATCTCAAACATTAAGAATATTGACCCATAAATGAAAACTAATTAACATCTATAAGATTAACAATCAGCAGTTTTCCAAATTAACCACCAAGTACCAAAGTAGTATCAGCCGCCCAGTTCTGGATAGAGAAAGAATATGTCAAGTACAAGATTAACAGTTTCTCATTACTACTACTTTATCACAACATTCCACTCATCCTTAACGTTTAAATTCATCCAGAATGTGGATAAGGAACCTCATTTTTTATTCTTTTAACCGCAACTTCTCTACAAAGAACATGAGTTAATACTGGGAGTTATTACTATCAGAATATCTCAAACTTCAGCATCACAAACCATCATTCATTCAGTTTTAAGCTTGTTTGTTCCCAACCTAAGACACAATAACTGTTTGGCCTTCGTACTTTGGACAAACAGCCTTGTTTCAGCTACTTCAAAAGATTTGTAGGCATTTGCATGTCAAACAGAGAAAATATTCTACAGTCATATAGGCACGAGGGGAGCAAAATACTGCGCATGCTCATGCAAGACAGGGAAGCAAATCATTAGATGTAGAATATTATAAGTTAACAGCATGAATTTCAGATAAAATGGTGTGACAAATAGTAAAGGGAAATCATCAAAATTCATTGAGATATTGCTGATGATGCTACTACTACAATAATAACACACACCTGTACATATGCTCAACAAAGTCATCTATTAGGACAGGCCAAGCTCCTGCAAATGGGTATGATAAGACAGAAAATTTTACAACATTAGTACCAGCAAAGACTCAATTGCACAAAATCTAATCCAAAACAGAACTAATTCGTACATTCTTGAATAGAAAACTCTTATTTACGAGTAAAAAGGTATTAGGTTTTCAGTTTTCTTACTTAAAAAATGAAAACTCTTATATTTCAGATTATAAAATTTTCACGCACACATGCCAAACTCACCACCAATAACTATAATAGAAAATTTTTAAGAACAAGTAATTTATATAAGTGGAGGGAAAAAGCCATTTATTTTAACATATTGATGAGGAAGAAAATGATCATAAAGTACAGCAAACACATAAAATCTAAGCATGAAGTTGGACAAGGATAACCAGTAACCAAAGATACGATAAGGTGCAAATAATTGCATTTCTGGTTAATTCATTTGAATTACTGCATTTCTTTTTTCATGCCATTAATTGAACATCAAGGATTCAACATGGTCATGTAAATAGAAGACATGAAGCATTTACAAAATGACAAATTAAGCATCAAAGAATAGCATATATACAAGCAGCTTAATTTATGATTCAATTTTGGAGCTTTTGTACCTTCAGGATCATACCCTTCAAGATTTTCATGCACGCATCGGCTAAAAGCTAAAACTTGCTGCCATGTGTCCTCAGAGATGTTGTGTCTCTGATTTTCCTAAAATTTGCCAAAGAGATCAGATGATTAAAAAGAAATGGTAAAGAACATGAACAAATTATACCCAGAAAAGAACAGGCGGAAACTTTTAACTGCGAATGTTAAACATGCATCCAACCAAACAAGCAAATGTAGTCAATAGACAGCCAAAGATAAAAATAAATGGAGAAACTCCAAGTATGTAGCGTGCCTATGCCTAAAGGAACTGGTACCTGAACAAAGTCACACCACTGGTTCAGCAAACGAAACCTCCCGTCTAAAACTAGTCTCCATGCAGTAACTGCTTTGCTTACAGCTGAAAAGCATTTCAGGCAAAAAAGAGACCATTTGCTATATTATAGATAATGCGAGCAAAGAATAAGTGAATCATCCAAAATCAAATAACCCACAGCTGACCCGTAGAGAAAAGGGAGCTTACTGATATTCTTTTGACCATTTTCACGACACATAAAGAACACAAAATCATAGAAACGCGAGTACTCAGAGAAATCCACCTGATGAAAACAGCAGAGGGGAAAAAAGAAAGCATATGTAAGCGACAAACCATGCTAAAACAAGTCATTCTATAAACAGAAAAATTTTGAGAAATAGCAACCATTAGTAAATAGTATCATCAGGCAGATAGCAAAAGAACTTAAACTAAATGAGTGCTCACCATAAGTTCTAGCTTTGACATGAGCTTTGCAAGTTCCTCAAAAATTGAAATCCTGTCAAGAGGCCCAAAGACCCAATAACTTTCATGATAATTGGAAAAAGGAAAAAAATAACGTACAAGGCTTCACATGATCCAATTGCATTGAATGAGCCTAGATATATGCCTAGTTTGATACCAAGTACCAATTAGCACCGCAATGGAAGATTTTCTAATCATATACAGAATGCAAGGCAGGAATACGGGATCAATAGCACCTTGCGAAAATCTATGGTTAATTTTTTAAAATAGTATAGCTTGTGTTCAAGATGTCTGGGAAAACTGCCACGTTGCACAACTTCTAGAACCTTCATATTAATTTAGTTTGATATAAAGGTATCAATTTAGACAACTCATGACTAAGAGGAAAGAATGGTTCAATAGTTAGCCTTAAAGAAACTAATAGCTAGCTTTCAACCAAACACAGGCTACATGCTGCCCATGTGACATGCTATAAATAATCCAAGAGCATTGAAGATGAATACCTTGTATGCACCCTCAATTCAACAAATTTTAAAAGCTGAGCTAATGCTTCCCTTGAGAATTTACAGACATGTGTATCATCATCTTGTTCTTTTCTTTGTCCCCAGTATGATTTTCCTGATCTAATATCTGCAAAGAAAAATAGGGGAAAAACCGGAACCACATAAGCAAACCCACACACACAAACCTCAAGCTAAAAACATGTTATTTCCATTTTCACATAAATGTACATCAGTTTAAAGCCTGAAATTATTGAAAATGCCATGCAACTACAAGATAAAGAATTTTACTAATGACAGAGAAAATCAAAAACCCCATTGATAAATAGAACTCATTGGCATATAATAACCACCAAGTCCTAGTCCCAGAGACATTAAGGGAGAAAATCCAAATAGCAAATTTGCTTAACAGAAACCCAGAAGAAAAAGATAACAAATTTAAGCACCCACATGAAACAAATTCTCTAACAATTTATAATGCCAAATTAATTAAAACCCAGTATTCGTACTCCAATGAATCCAGCCAAGAAATAACAAGCCCATACGTCCTTGTATCTTAACTAAAACCGACAAAAGTAAGACTAAGGATATTTACGAAAATTCAAAACCAGAGCTACAAAAACATAACAATAATAAAAATCCAAGCTTTGTTCAGCAAAAATATCGGTAAGTAGGCAAAAGAAACATCTAAAGAACATAAAGACACAATCTTTGATAACAATTCAAAATCAATGAAGAATCAGAGAAGCTAGTGAAGTTACCGCAATAACGCCGGTAAATCTCGAAAATATCAACGAGATTTGAATCCGGGAAATCCATTAGGAGGCGAAGCAAGCAGAAGAAAGGGAGACAAAGAGACAATTTAAAGGCGAAGGCAAAAACCCTAGAAGCCAACAGGCATGTAGAGTGCGAGGGAGGGGAACGGGAGAGGAAGGGTCTGTATGTACTTCTGTTTGTTGTATTTGCGTGTCAGTGTATTACACCATTTCAGTACTACTCTTTTGGGTCTTTTCTGTTTCCAAGTTATCTTATCAAAGGGATATGCCAAATTGCCAAAGCGTAAATTCCATGGCTACATTTTATATTTTACTGAGAAAAATTATTATTTAATCCCTAAAGTTTGGCCAATATTACCACTTAGTCACTCACTTTTTACAAAATATCTCTTTCATCCTCTCTTAAAACTCCTTTTGACCAACTTTCCATTTTAAAATTTAATTCGCGCCGAAAACGGAATGTAATCAAGAAATAGATACAATGAGAAAGGAAACAAATGACTCTAAATACCCTTGCATGTTTGAGTCTGCTCCAGAAATGAATGATTTGCCACTAATTTCTTTTGTAATTGTATGGTTTGAAACAGAGAATGAGAATTTTTTTTTATTTTTTTTTTACATTAAGCACCTGTATTGTTAATAACATGTATTTAGAATCTATAACTTTTATTTTTTAAAAAAAATGGACATGAAACATATATTATTGATTGATAACATGTATTAAAATAATAAAATATTACTATTTGGTGTTGGGGCAATGCTTTTCGAATAAGATAATTAATTAAAGGGATATTTATAAAAAAAACTCCCTATATTTTAGCCTAATCAACAAAAATCTTCCTATCTTTTTTTCGGGACACAAATATCTCTGCATTTTAATTCTGTTGACAAAAATACTCTTTCATCCATTTTTTCTGTTAAAATAACAGTAAAAGGATCAAAATGTAATTTTTACGGGCTCTTTTTGAAGAAGATAAAAAAGGGACTGTTTTTGAATTTTCCCCCTTCTTCAACCTTCTTCTCCAATTTCCAACCCTAGCAGCGCGCCTCCCTATACAACCAACTCCTAAGGGAATCAACCTATTTCATTTTTTTATCATTTCTGGATTACCCCTACCAAAAGCCCCTAAATATTGTGAGTGGTTTAAACGATAAAATACTTTAGATAAACATGTAAAACAATAAAATTCGTATTTTAGCTTATAAAAAGGACAAAAATACTTTATGGGGACGGATTTGGCTCATCTTACGCCATTTTACCATATGAGAGTCTAATCTTTACTATTTGGCTCTATCAAGCTACCATTCGATTCCGTTATATTCAACTAATTAGTCATTTTGTCCAATTTTTTGAGTAATATTAGTTAAAATAGATAAAATTACAAAAAAAAAAAAAAGCTAAATCTTATGGATGAAATAGTAATATTAATCATAATTTGATGATGAAATAGCAATATTATTAACAGAATATACTCGAAACATATTTTAAAATTGGACGGAAGGACTAATTCGTTAAATATAGCCAAAATGTAAGGATAAGATCATTATTTTATCAAAATTTTGTGACTAAATCATGATATTAGTCAAAATTTCAAAAATAAATTAGAATTTTTCCTATTTATATATTTAAAAAAATTTATCTCAACGGATGGAATTCTTTAAAATTAATTATATTAGAATGGATTTTTTTATATTAATTTATTTTTTCAAAAGAAACTAAATTCGATACATTAAAAATAAATCAAATTATTTTTTTAATTCAAGTTTAAATAGTTAAAAATTAATGTTTTATTCAAAATAGAAAGTAGTTTTTTTTTTTTTTGAAAGAAGTGTTGTGTAATATTACTAGATAGAAATCAAGATTTATACATGAACAAATTTTGTGAAATAATAGAAAGTAGTTTTTAATGAAATAGAAAGTTGTTAAAATAAAATTTTTTATTAAAATATTTAATATGATATTTAAAAATAAAAATATTAGTATATTTAAAAATAAAATAGAATAATAATAAATAAACAATTACAATTATATCCATGTATTTCCATTTAACCGTTCCTATAATTTTTGAATTTAAAAAAATTATACTATTTTATCTTTTCTCACTAAAAATAATAACAAAAATTAACAAGTCACAGTCATGTCTCATCTTAATCGTTTTTTTTGTCATGATTATAAATATGATATTAGTTTTAACTGAAACAACACCAATATACTGAAAAAACCTAAAAAATTAATTGGTTGATTGAACGGTATTTCACCCTTTCTAACAAATATATGTTATTTCAATTAAAATTAAGGGATAATGCAAAAAAAATCCCTAAGTTTTAACTAAACCTATAAAAAGTTTCCTGTCTTTTTTTTTAGACAAAAAAGCCCCTATATTATTTTTTTATTTACAATATTGACCTTCTGCCAATTTTTCCGTTAACTTAGATGCTAATTACTTTTTTACCCTCCTATAATATGCTGAGGGTTTAAGTGTAAGTAATAATCCTTATATTCTTCCATATAATCCAACTCATCAACAACCCAACAATAAGACTATTTATATATGTGATACAGGACCTTTCTCTGCAAATTCAGCAACAGCAACTCGATGCCAAAGATTGAAAAAAAAAAGTTTCAAAATGAATTAGTTTATATATGTGATACAGGGAAAAGAAAATGAAATGAAGGTGAACATGTTGCTTAACGTGAGAAAGACATAATATGTATCTAGACAAGATGAAGCTTCTTTTTTCTTTGATAAATGGAGAAGATGATAAGAAACCCAGGAAAGGCAAAAAGATTAACATCCGAAATATCAAATCTCAAGCCATCACATATAAAGTCAAAGAAATTTCAAATACTAATCTGTTAAATTTATCACAAATGCAAACAATATCCAAATTCAACATTAACCAATCAAAATTTACACAACCCAGATACCCAATTTCCCCTCGAATCACATCCCATCCCATCCAAATTTCCTCTCCACGGTTGAAACCACCAATCCATTCTGTGAATAATTACTCGTAATTTGTAACATCCTAAAAATAATAATGCTTGATTAACACAAATAAGAAAAAAGATCAAATTGTAAAATGAAAGATAAATTATAATAATGAATTATTTTAAGGAGATTATTTTAATTAAATATCTAGAAAATAATTAGATTGAGTAATATAGTAATTTAAGTATAATATGGTATTTTTCAACTCTGAGGGCATTTTAGTCATTTTGACCCTCGAAAAATTATAAGTTTGAAATTAAGTCTTAAAATATTTAAATTTACAATCTAGACTTCGTAACGAGTATTTTAAGCATAAATTTGATATATTTTGTAAAAATGTTAACTTTTACCATATCGGATAAATAGGATAAAACAGTAAATTTAAAATTTACCGAGATTAAATAGTAAAGTATTAAATTAAGTATAAATATAATAAATATGAAGTAAACCCTTACTAAACCCTTTGGCACTTATAAACAATTGTAAACAAAGATACACCAATTTAATTTAATTTGAAAATTAAGTAAAAATTAAGTAAAATCAAGTAAATTAAGTATCAAATGTACAATTAAAATTCAGATTTCTTTAGAGACAAACTTAAATAAA